>SNQJ01S0063406.1:35555-53629 GCA_010110895.2 Picea sitchensis
GTTGTTGATGATGTTGTTCGTTCTCTCTCGCATGATGCTATTGAAGAATACCCTTCTTGTTAAGGGGAGTGTTAAAATAATGTAACTGCAAAGTGTATTCTTATTATTATTTGATATATTATTCATTGGATCAATCCCCATTGTGGATTGATCATGTCATCTATTGTAAAAGGACCAAATCCCCTTTTGCGGATTGGTAATAATGTAATTGTAATAGGCATAAAGAAAAGTTGGCCCTAGAATATATTAAAGAGGCCCCGAAATATAATAAAGGTGGTTATAACCACCCAGTTTGAGAAGTCGGCCCTGCCAGTGAAGAGACACTTCACACGTGCCGAATTTGTATAAATAAGGAGGCTAGCGCCTCACTTAGATACACACTCACTTGTTCATTGAGAGACAAGTTTTGAAGCTACAGTTGGAGAAGAGAGAGAGAGAGAGGAACATCTTTGGGAGAGGACCTTCTGTACTTGGTTAAGTTATCTCTTGGCATTGTATTGGCTATCTATAATAAGGAAGTTTTGCTGGGTTTTCTTCCCCCTAGAGGGTTTCCCAGGATAAATGCCATGTCTCTTGTGATTGTGTATTTCTCAATGATCTTGTCTTATGTTGCTGTTATCTATTGAAATGCAAAGAAATATAATAATGGATTAGACATTAACAACAACATCATCAACATCTGGAACACTGACTGGCACATCTATAAATCATCAAAAGTTTTTCTCATCATCAATAACATCATCATTCACAACATGGAGATGGAAGAGAATCATCATTGTCATTCACAATATGGAGTTGAAATAACATCATCATCATCATTCACAACATGGAGCTGGAATGGAATCATCATCATCATTATATGCATCAACATAAATTAGTATAATACTAATACAACATCATCAATTAGTACAAGAATGATACATAGTCATCAACATCTTCAGCATGAAGCTGAAGTAGCAACATTATCATCATCTTCATCATGAAGCTGAAGTAACATCATCATCATCATCATCTTCAACATGAAGTTGAAGTAACAACATCAATAGCATGAAGCTAGAATAATAATATCACCAACATGAGGCTGGTAGACCAACATCAACAACACAAGGATGGTACAACAACATCAACAGTACGAGGCTGGAGCAACATCAACAACACAAGGCTGAGACAACAACATCATCAACATGAGGTTGAGATAACAACATCATCAAAATGAGGTTGAGATAACAACATCATCAACATGAGGTTGAGATAACAACATCATTATCACATGGAAACAAAATGAGGTAGGTGTAACAACAACATTTTGTGGTACTCTGACAGTCCCTAGGGATCTGCCCAGGAATCATAAGATTCCCTAAGATATAAAATCCTAACGAAGCTACCACTACTGAATACATATGGCATATACATGCACAGGTACTTTCATAGACCATCCTTATCGGACCTTCGAGATCTATCCAGGGATGATCAATCCCCTAGGATATAAAATCCTAACTGATCTACCCACTGTTGGTTAGGATACCATAATATAATCAACATCACTCCCCCTTTTGAGGGAGGTCCTTTTAGACTATACCAAGTTTGTATCGAAAGTATTCAAACTTTACACAAGATAGAGAAGTAGTCAAAACATCTGCAACCTACTCATCTTTGCCAACATATTGGAGCTTTACATCTCCCTTCTGCACCATATCACAAATGTAGAGATTTATATGTGCTTCGATTTATCATGGAACATATGGTTCTTTGTCATATTTATACAACTTTGGTTATCACATAGAATCATGGTGGCTTCCATATCCAGATCGAATATACATGTCAACAACTTACGAAGCCATATGGATTCACAATTGGCAGAACATGCAACAATGTATTCCTCTTCTGCCGGGGGCTGAGAGAAATACTGGATTGCTTCCTACTCTACCATGAAGTCATGGAGAACCCAGACTGAAACATCATCCCGAAGTTCTCTTTCTATCAGAAACACTTCCATCCTAATCTGAATCAGTATAACCAATCAGTCTGAAGTCATGATCTCCAGTATAACAGATACCAAAGGCTAACGTACCCTTAAGGTATCTCATCACATGTTTTGCAAAAATAAGGTGAACACGTCTGGGCTCTACCAGATACCGACTCAAGGTATTCACAAAAAAATATATATCTAGCCTGGTATTCATTAGATACATCAATGGACCAATAATGTTTTTGTACGGAGTAGCATCAACCAATTCTGACGAAGTATCAACTAGGAGATTCAACTTTGTTTCCATGGGTGTGTTCATGGCTTTACATTCCAACATGTCAAACCTCTTCAATATTTTAACTGTATACTTCCCTTGGTTAAGGAAGATCTTCTCTGGGCTCTTCCAAACTTCAAGACCTAATAAATAATGCATCAGTCCTAGGTATTTCATTTCAAATTCTACAACGATCTTCTTCTTACAATCTATGATAAGATTTTCTTCCCCAGTTAAGAATAAGTCATCCACATACAACAAAACAATAACTGGCTCATCATCCATGGACTTGAATTTAAGGTTAGAATCAACTTTAATCTTGGTAAATCCCAAGCTCATCGAAAAACTATCAACCCTGCCATACCAAGCTCTTGGAGCTTGCTTCAACTTCTAGACATAATTATTCTTGTCTTGTACTTCAAAACCAAATTTTCACATCTCATTGTACCAACCTAGTACACTTGCTCAGCTACTTGCTCATCTTCAACTTAGTATGCACAATCATGTGCTAACTCTATGTGATTTTTTCAAAGCACTATCTGTCTCACTGTATGAGAGTGTGTCTTCTACTCTCTCTGCAACTGTTCCTCTGGGGCTGGGACTTTACACTTGCAAATATTATGAAACTGAGAATCACTATAGTTGTTGAATTCTGAGATTAGTTCCTTTACTCTAGTATGGAAACAACTTCATCTGAAACTGAGAGTGGCTCAATAACTGATACTGAAAATAACTCTTATTATTTCATGGAGGTAACTCTATATGCTGTTGTAGTCATGTCTCCATGGCTCGACTAATGTGCTGCACCAATTGCCATTCAATTTTAAATATGGGGATTGCTCCCCATGCATCTCATACTGTATATGAATCATGGTTTTTTTGGTTGTCTTCAGAAATACTATAACTATTTCCTCGATTAGTAGAGTAAGTGTCTCATCATAGTCTTATCCCTCTTGCTGGGAGAATCCTCTGGACACAAATCAGCTTTGTACATATTTTATATGCAACATGCTTGATCTGTTAAATCAATCTTGGAAGTCAACACCGACTTCCCTTCTAGTCTCATGGAAAAATCCATATCCCAGTCCTTCTGACTGGCTTCCTTCTCTATTACTGAAACAAGGGTATCTTCCTAGGAGATTTCATGTTTCCTAGAGGTCTCTAAATCTACGATCTAGTTTGCTCAACTCTTGGAATCTCTTTGCGAGTCTTGGAAGATGTCTCTTTTTCCCATATGATCATCTCTAAGATCAGGCTCACCCTGTTCTCGATTTATTCTGAGTCTACAAGGAATTCATAGTCTCTACAAGATATACTTGGTGTTGAATAACAAGTCTTAATATGAAAAGCTGAGTCATACTTCAAGCAAATTCTACTTCCTGTCAAGGCGGATTCATTATCCTTTGAACAAGTCTACTGTGAGTTGTTGTTCTAATGTTTTGTCATCTTTGGAGCCTTCTTCTCCTTACAATCAATCTCCATATGAGATACTGTGGATCTCAAAAAATAGATTCTTCTTCATCTTTGGAATGTATATGATCACATATACGACTTGGATAGTCTGCTTCATGTCTCATCTAGTATGATTCCTTCTGCAACCGTCACTTATAACTTCCTTATGGTTATCACCTGTGACCTGAAACAAGGTCAACAAAACAACAAGCAAGAATACTGCTCTTTTGATAATAATGATAAAACAATAGCACGAATAACCGTAATAGTAGCTCCTTTAGGGATATCACTTGTGACATGCCTGAAACAATGATCAAAAGTAAGAAATAAAATACAAAATGAGATCAACACTCTTCTAGTGTTGCGATCAAACATTCCTCCATGGTAACTTGGAACCAACATAATAAGTTTGTCCTAGAGGAGATGTTAGTTATATTTGGTAAATGATTACAATAAGAATTTATCTCAATATGCTCACATGCTACCAAGTATAATACTTTTCAAAGGCTAATGCCTCAACTATAGTGTTTACTTGTAATGAGGTAGTTATCAAACTTGTCATGTGAAAATTTGAATTTTATCAACTTAATCAATCAAAATTGGAACCTGGAGTCTTGTCCTTAAGAAGGACTGTGTTTATTTTCTTCCAAGTTTCCTTCACTTAAGATGACAAGTGCTTTCTTCAACCTGTCCTCTGTACTATGCTATCTTGATGGAAATCTAAGTTAGAGAATAAACTCTAATCTCATTCTAATACTTTGGCTTTAATTTTGACTAAGGGTTAGTATAATGGTCATAACTTCAACATACAAACTAAATGTCAAAATAATAACAAATAGATGCATATCAATATGATCAAACCTGGGGTGTATTATTCCTCTGAATGGGTTGGATCTAAGATCCTTCTGGATCTATGATTGTTAACAGATCCTTTCTCCTACAAGTACCCTTTTAAAATAACAATATATTTTAACCATATGTAAGTACATACCTCTGACAATATATTTCTAGGGTAAGGTGCAGTAGGACAATAAAACAACAATCCCAACACTTCACAAAACTTTCACTGCAACTGGTACGACAAATGGTGTTGGCACTGCAACTGGCATGAAGGAATTGACACTGCAACTGCAACTGATAATGCAACTGTAACTGGTACTGTAACTGCAACTGCAACTGCAACTACAACTTAGGGTTTTATGAGGAAACCCTAATTTTTCAACTCTTAAATTTTGGAATTCTGATCCAGGGGCTAGATGCGTTGTGTTAAGGCGAGTAGGATGGTGCAGTCTGTTTTCATAAAATACAAACTTTACCCCTTGAAACTGAGCTTGCACAAATCTGGACTGGTACTTCTGGTACTGGTTCTGGTTTCCTGGTTTTCTGGTACCAATGAAAACTAAGGTTTTACTTTCCGAAGGATCTGGCCACTGAAAAGGTGCGCTCAGGCTGCCAATGAGTTCACTAGGCTAGGGTGCACTTCCCTAGATAGTCTTTAGGCTGAAATTCTCTTCCAACAAAAATCTCTAATTTTCTTATACGTCAACAATGACGTTTTTGGTTACCCAGTGAAAGGTTCTCTATTTAGTCAAGCTCTGATACCATGTTAAATTTAGAGATGATATTAAGTTATTTTCAATTTACTAGACAATACTAGCATAAGTAGGATCATTGAGAGAAACATAATCACAAGGTACACAACATTTTATCCTAGGAAACACTCATGGGGGAGAAAATCCAACAAAAACTTAATATAGATTGCCAATACAATGCCAAGTAAAAAGAAAAAACCACCAAGAATAAACAAGACTGAGCATGCACCTCTCTCTCCTTCTTTTGGCAACAACAACTATCTCCAAAAATTGTGCACTAGATGAGTGACTGAGTGAGTGTCAGAATGAGGTGCTAGACTCTCTTATTTATACTAGTTGAGGAGCGCTAGGGTTGTGTCTTTTCACCAAGTTGGGTTGAATTCTTCAACTAGTGGATAAAACCACTTTAATTAGCCCTAGGGGACGACTTCTCAATTAACATCATTTGATTAGGGTTTTACCAATCCACAAAAGCGAATTTGGTCATACATAAGTCCCGACATGATCAATCCACAAAAGGGGATTGATCTATATAATAATACAATAGTTCAACATGTACATCCCCCCTTCTTTGCCGATACATGGTATTAGTGAAGTAAGTTCATATTTCTTCTACCAATACATCACATATCAACAAGGTTCCTTTCTTTCTCTCCAATTCATAGTGTATTGGCAAGGTTAATCTCTATCTCTCCAATGCATTTCTTATGAACGAGTTTCCCTTTTTTGTTGCTCGTATGCTAGTAGAAAAAAATTGACCCTTCATTGACACTGAGCATATTGAAAATCTCATTTTCTTTCCGACATAGACCATGTAAAAAAGACACTTTAATCTCAAAGCCTCTCCCAAGTTCCTCCTGCTTATATCATTCTCACTACTCCCGCTAAGAAATTAATCCCTCAATGCTTGAATATATCACTGATGAACTTTCCTACCTTGTTTAATCTACAACATGTTGTAGTTGTGATTGAGTCGTGTGTGTCGCCAAAAACTTTCATTACTCATACCATGCCAACATGCACGTTTTGTGCCTTCTTTATTTTATGACTAACCTTGATCTTGAAAGTGTTGTTTATTGTAAGTTGGGTTAATTGAAACATCTACAAGACAAATGTTGGCTCTGAATTACATCTTAGAGAAGAATTGGTACTCTTGTCACATACTCAATGACAAGTGATAAAAATGTCAGTTGGATGTTTTTGTGGGATAACATTTCTTATCCATTGATGTATGGATTTAGTTATAATGGATGGATTGAGATTCTCAATAAGATAGATGCCGTAGGAATTGATGGAACTGAATTCAGGGAAAGCAATAGTTAGAACATGATTTGAACTTTCATTAAAGAATGTCTTTTCTTGCAATTTTGGGTATTGGTCAAAGTGGATTTCTCACTCCTGAAACATGATAGATGTATGTTTTATGAGATTATTATTCCAACTCCACTGATGGAATTGAAATCTGAGGTCCAGAAGTGCTAAAACAATTTCCAAGGATTTCCTGTCAAGCAAGCCTTGTTAAATGTGACCTTCATTAAAAATGAATCTATTAAAATAATTGAATGAAGTTGTAAGGTATTTAACTAGAAGCCCCTCCTTGTGCTCTCCATGTTGTAAAAAATGTCACCTCAGTTGAACATTTTATGAGAAAGTTAGGGACTTTTGAACTCAAGCTCTTTTTTTTTTTTTCTTCTGTTAAAAAAAACACTTAGAAATTGTTCGATTTGTCTTCCTTCATCGGAGGAGTTCATGTTTATTTTTTTGATGCATGGAGGAGTTCATGTTTCGTTTTCTAATACATTGAGGATTTCATGTTTATTTTTCCGATACACCATAGGAATTCATGTTTCTTTTGTCGATACACCAGAGGAGTTCATGTTTCTTTTTCCAATACATGGAGGAGTTCATGTTTTGTTTTCCAATAGACGATACATGGAGGATTTCATGTTTCATTTTCCAATAGACGATACATGGAGGAGTTTATGTTTCATTTTCCAATAGCTGATACATGGAGGAGTTTCATGTTTCTTTTGGAAATACATGGAGGAGTTCATGTTTCATTACCGATAGACGATACACCAGGGGAGTTCATGTTTCTTTTGCTGATACACGAAGGAGTTCATGTTTCATTTTTTGATAGTCGATACATGGAGGAGTTCATGTTTCCTTTACTGGTAGACGATAAATGTAGGATTTCATGTTTATTTTTCCGATACAGGAGTTCATGTTTCTTTTTTCGATACAAGGACATGACCCTGCAAAAATTCCTTTCATATTTTGTCTGTAACGTTTGACTCCGATACCCGTTTTGTGCATTCCTTCTACTGTTAGACATGTTTTTCCAAGATATACAACTTCACAATTATATGATTGTAGACATTCCTCACCAATTGTCTACATTTTGTAGAATTAATATCTGGCACATTGGCAAAAGCCCCAAATAACACAATACTTCAACCAAGAGCAGATGAACCAGGAACCGAAATCAAGGAAGCATATATGAACTCTCACTTAGATAATGTTTTAGTTCTCTACGTTCAAATGCGTGATTTTGAAATTTTATTTCAATATTATTTTATAGTCACTCATCTATTGTGTGTTGAATGCAACTGGGTACCAATGCTAATGGAAGATCATACTCAAACTCAAATGGTTGAAGAAGAATTTTGAATCACATGATGGTTGAATATTAAACTTGGAGGGAGAATAATTTTCCAATGTCCAGACCAGTCATCATGGTGGGTGAGGTGTGCTATGGAAAAAATCTATGATGGCCCACCAACACTAAAAGACAAATTCAAAATGTAATAGCATATGGTAAATTAAAATATAAACATTTCTATTATTCTTATTCCCTCATGATTTCGAAGAGGATAAGGACAAAACTTTGTAAATGAAAGGTCATGGGGGGAAGGTAGAAGGATAAGAATCAAGTTGAATATCAATAAATATGGGGGTTGGATCCAAGTAAAGGGATTTTTGGCTCTTGGAGATTTCATGTACTATTACTGAATCTTTTAAAGAGGAGAAGCCTATTTGACTAAGCTATTTTCTGGATAACTCTAATTCTTGTGTTAGACGTATTGCAAACTATTCCTTTGCATTTGGATCAACACTCGAGTTCTGTAAGAATGTACTTCATATTGTAGACTATTCTCATGTTTTGTTTGCTGCATTCTTATTTCAGTTCTTCATAGAATATTTGTTCAAATTCATGGGCATAGAACTATAAATGATTGTTTAAATGCTAGACTATTATGTGTTTGCAATTATTTATTCATATTCTTGTTTCTATTCTGTGTGAACTATTTCTGGAGCCATTGATAGGAGCATGTCTAGTTCTATTTTTTCTTTCTGGTTACCTTTTTCATTAGGATGCATGCATATTAGATTAGTTTCATTTCATTCCTTAGTTTATAAATCATCATCGGTGGATCGGGTCTGTTACCCCCCAACCTAGGGGTAACTACGGAGATGATGTCTCGAGGCATATAGGTAGAAAAAATGGAGTGTCGAGATTCATATAATCAACTGAGCCCACATTGAGCTAATAAATCCCCTCCTCTCCAGCATACATCACCATTCATCATCAACAACATAGCAACATCCACCACACTGGCTTGGACTAGAAAGGACAAAAAGTCTTTCTTCATGAGGTAAAAAGTATAGGATCATGGTAAGTGTTCCTTTAATAATTGAAGCATTTGAGCATGTTGTGAAGGGTCCTTTATTGATTATGAAAATATTTGCTTGAAAATTGTACGTTTTTCCTTATTTCACCTCTGTGGTTGACATAGTTTCCAAGTAAGTGGGTCACCCTAAAGGAAAGGGTTGCTACTGGGGGGTCTCCTTAAAGGGTCATCATACCATTCCCACTCAATGATACTTACCAATTTCCATGCTTATTCCCCTCCTTTTCCTCATATTTTGGGTTTTTTGGGCTCATTGACCCCAAGAAGGTCTTGTACCTCATTTCATGGTAAGAAGGGGCTGAAGGCCCAAAGGTGTTGTAGCTGGAAAAAGTCAAAATCCATGAATTATATTTCTAGATTCTTTCCCTAAGGTCATGAGAGCAATGAAATGATTCTCGATAAGGATGAAGGACCTTTCAAAGAAAAATAAATAAAATGTCCCACTTGATGGGGGAATGCATTTGCAGTGTCTTTTAATTTCCAGTGCATATGGCAGTCAATGTGTTCCTAACTTCAAGTGGCATTGCGGTTCTCTTTACTTTCCATTGCACACAACAGTCAATGTTCATAACATAAAAAATGAAAGGAAAATAAGGGGCTTGGAAATTTTTTGCATTGCAAACAAAGCACACAACACACCCTCCACAAAGGCACCCATAAATGAGACAATATGAGCCCTTGATATGTCAAGGAATCCATGCCCACCAGTACTACCCCGATCCACCTCATACTCACTACATGAATTAGAGAGGATATTCTTGGGAAACTTTCCTTGACTTGAGGATTGGCCTACCCAATAGGGCACCATGAAAACCCTCCAATACCTAAATTTGAAAAAATCAATAAGTTCTTTGAGCATTTGTTTAGTTTTAAAAGAGGGGATTTAATGCACATGTTTGGGTGGTTCTTTTATTAAATGTGTATTACTTGGCATGATACATGTGCTTTGTGGACCCTTTGGAGGGTGTACTTGTTTATCTTTGCAGGACCTTTCCCAGTGAAGGATATTGATGGAGGAACTAAGCCACTTGGACCTTCATATTTCTTGAAATCCCATTTGTTGGATGTAGCTCCCCACTCATTGGAGACCTTGGAAGATGGGCGCTGCACTTGGAAAGGTGACATTATCACTTGAATTCTATTTGGAACCATGAAGAGATGATAACATCATCCTCTTATACCCAAACGTCCCTCTTGGGAGGCATTACGTCACTTTTTGATGGAACGTTTGACAAGTTTGGCATATTTGGTGATGTTGTGGGATTGAAGCCCCACTCTATTGTTTGATTTGGGGATTATGTGGCACCCTTATAGATTAACATCCTAGCCTTTGGAGGCTTTTCCATCGCACGTCCCACCTTGAAGAGGAATTTTATGGGCTTATATCCCATCATTTCGTTATTTTTGGAGCCTATGTGGGAAAAAGGATAAACCGATTTGCTAATTAAGCATTGTAACTTAGGTTTAGGCCTAAAATTAAGGATTTAATTGTAAAGTGCAAAAACTAGGGCTTGGTTTTCCTCATATAAATATGAGGCAAGTCACTGATCACAAAATCATAACTCATCACTTGGAATATTACTCTTGGATTGAAATTTCAACCCTCTTTGGCAATTCACTTTTCTCTTCTTTCTTGTCATTATGGATGCTACACTTGTTTATTGGTGGAATAAATGCTATCAACTTCTCTTGGATGCTTCTTCTTGGAAAATTGTTAGAATTTATTTGATAAGTAAGGGTTTTTCATGCTATCTCTTGGACTAGGTAAGGAATTTCTACAATTTTGTGTTTTTCTTCTTATTTTCAAGGTTGTTCTATCAAACCCTAGGGGTAGTATAAGGGGATATACCCTCCATCAATAAATTTTTCTTTATTGTCTTTGAAAGGGATTAAGGATTTCTACAAGGAGTAAGAGGGTTTATACCCTTGTAAAAAGACCTTTCTAGGGTTTATATTCTCTAGGGAGTTAGAGGGTTTACAACCCTAGAATATTATCAAACCCTAGTTTAACTTGGATTTCTAAGCTAGACGATTTTGAGTTTTTTGTGTTTTCTTTGGCTTTGTAAGGATTTACTTCTCAAAGAAAAAAATTATTCTCCTTGTTGTATAGGTTGTTGTCTAAGCAAGAGACTCCATTAACCCTATAGATAAGGCACTAATTGCATTGTAGATTGTATATTGTTGCATTGGTAAACGTGAAATTTGAGAGATTGAATTGTTCAAGTTTGGATATGAAACTTACATGATTTAGGCTCGCTTGTGCTCCAAGGGTGTATTTATTGGCTAGGTGACTATGATGCTGTTGTTATGAGTTACAACCATTAGGGCTACTTCAAGTTTGATGCAATCTTTTGTTTAATTCATAATTTAACCGTGGAAATCGTTGTTTAACTATTGGAACTGAAAGTATTTATCTAGAGCTTCAATTTGAGCCATTTATTTTATGAGTTCTATGGTTAAATATTACTTCTATAGAAAAATTATGCTACAACGATAGGGATTTCACAAATACTCCCTAAAAACACTCTTTAACAACCCTCCTTTTCTATCAAAGCCTTGGTCTAAACTTTGGAACATTGTGTACTAGTTGCAAGCTTTATTTTCCAATATCATATACTTGGTTTTGATGATTTAATTTGCAGTTGTTATAAATTTATCATTGCTGATATATAATTGTTATTGTTGAAATTTTGGGACAAAAAACATAAGTTGTTGTTTCCTTCTTGTTCTAGGGCTCATTTTCATCATATATTTGATTGGATTTAATTGTCTAACATTGGTTTTGTAGGTACCTTCCATTGAAAAGTTTCCCTTGAATGATACTCATCTTCCATAAATACCTTAGAACATTTTCGTTGTGGCCTATAGGGGTGCTTTATTCTTCTCCTTGTCTTCTCCCTCACAATCCACCTAGGGTTACCCAGGAAACCTCCCTTGTGGTGGACTTGTCTATCACTAAAAAAAGGGGGATATCTATTGAGGTGACAATGATAGGTGTCCCACATGTGTCTCACATTTGTTGCTTGGGTTGGGATTTTCCCAAACTACAAACTGCGCGATAAAATTTTTGGCACCATTGCCAGGGAGGATTTTGAGTCCTTTTCAATCCCATAATGACACTTGGAAATTCTATCCTAAATCCATTACCCTTAGCTTTCCTAACGAATCCACTTGAGGAAAGTTTCCTTTTCACTTTTGATGAGATTTTCATAAAGCTCATCCGACGACTCCAAAACCTAAGAACCTGTCTTTCCAAAAGACCCTCCCTCGAGGAAGGTTTAAGCCTTGCAAGGTTTACCGAAGAATACCTCCTCATATTTCACCCGTTTCCAAAGACTTTTTTCAAGGTAGCTTTCCCCTCACTTCAATGGCAAGTCCTTGGGTTGACATCGTTTACAAGCCATTTAATATGGCCACTATCCCTGGGTATCCCAAAAACATACCCAAAGAGTCTCACAAATGGTTTCCCAAGTTCCTCGGAATCAATGTTGTTATACTTAAAGAGAATCTTGATGCTATTGGTGTGTCCATGGAAGAGACACTAGTAAATTTGGGTCATTTTGTGATGGCTCTTTTGACACTCTTGTGACGTTATGTCGTGGATATTGCAGCGAATCTTGGGTCTCCCAAAAATCGATTCATGTGCCATGGCAAGTGCGACAGACCTGAAACAATGTCGCAAGCATGAAGAAAATAGGAAGTTGTCACACAAGCGACAAAGAAGATATATCGTAGCACAAGCGATAAAGAAGGGGTATCGTCGCTAGAGTGACAAAGTAGGGAAATCATCATAAGAGTGAAAATATAGGGATATTGTCGCACAAGTGACAAGGGAGGGAGGTCATTGCAAGAGTAACAAGTTAGGGGGATCGTCGCAAGAGAGACAAAGTAGGGAGATCGTCGCAAGAGACACAATAAAGGGAGATTGTCACACGAGTGACAAGGTAGGGTGATCGTCTGAAGAGCGACAAGTTAGAGAAATTGTCACACAAGCAAAAATTTAGTGAAATCGTCAAAAGAGCGACAAGCTGAAGAACCTTGTGATGAATTGGCTATCCAAGGGCTTGTCGCAAGAGCGACGAATTCAAGGAGTTTTGGGACGAAATTGCTATACAATTGACGAAAAGTTTTCGTCAATTGTATAGCAATTTCGTCGCAAAATTCCTTGAAGTCATCGCTCTTGCGACGAGCTATAGTTATTTAAAAAATAAAATAAAATTTGGTTCCCTTATTCACAGTATGTTGATCATTGTTTTATTCACAGTATGTTGAGCCAATTATAAAAGGATTTTTGAGCAAAAAAATTGCCAAACATCTATAACATTCATTAATAAAAATTCACTAATAAAACACAAGTACAATATTGAACTACAATATAACCTAAGAAATACTAAACCATATAAAAAACTATATACAGTGAAAACAATTAACAATCAAGCATATAAAAATAGTGGTGTTTTTAAGCACAAGGAGGGAAATGTTCTCTAATTTACAATGGTTCCATTAGTCATTTTGTTGTACTTATGATACTAGTGCACAACTTCCTGCTCTATTTTCACCTTTTAGATATTTTAACCTATGTTTTGAAATGAATTTGAACAACGATTTGATATTTCAAATATGATATGAAAGACAACAATGACAATTCTATCATCTAGGCATCCGAATTTTGCGCAACTTGTGTACTAAAGTGGATGAATGATGAATAAATATTCTGCAAAGTCAAAGATATTATTTTCTGATGTTAGTTTCCTTTCCTGTTTCCCGAGACTTCCCCATTTCCTGGAGTTTCCCACATTTTGTGTTGTTTTCTGTAAGATGTCTATCCCATGTTTCCTCCTCTAGGTGGGCTCCATTTACAATTAAAGGACACTGACAATTGTATATAAATAATAAAATGATATTTTCCACAATAAATGCAAATTTTAAATTTATATCTGGCAGGGCACATGGAGAACAAAGGCACAATATTTTATTTAACTATCCATATTATGAATCAACAGTTGCACACAAAGAAAAAGAAAGACTTTTCTAGAACTCATCACTCTTGTCAATGACGGGTTGAAAATCTTTATGCAAAGTCTTTAAAGGATTATGCACTTTTATTTCATGATCAAATCTGTTATCTAATATTATCAAGGAGTTATCCATCGATACTTTTACCTGCTAATCCTCAAAGGCTATCAGTCATGCCAAAAAACTTCAAAATCCAAACAAATTTAAGATGTCTAAAACTTAACAACCCTGAATGTTTCCTCCTCCAAGTGGGTTCCATTTACAATTCAAGGACAATTAACACTCGCAGATTAAAAAGATAATTTCCACAAAAATGGAAATTTTAAGTTTAAATATGTCTGGGGACATGAATAACAAGGGCGCAATATTCTATTTAATTTTTAACTGTCCAGATGATGAATCAACAGTTGCTCACAAAGAAAATGCAAGCCTTTTCCAGAACTCGTCACTTTTGTAGATGATAGGTTGGGAATCTTTTGGCACATTCAAAGTCTTTTAACGAGGTTTAAATTCAAAGAAAAAGAGTTATGCACTTTGCTTTCAATGATAAAATATGTCATATAATATTATAAAGGGTTATCCATCAGTACTTTTACCTGCCAATCCTCAGAGGCTGGCATTGAAATATGCCAAAAATCTTTGGAATACAAACAAATTTAAGATGTGTAAAACTTAAAATCCCTGAATGTAAAATGTCCACTGATCAAAAGAAAAGAAAAAAAAATCCATAACAATAAGAGAATAGGATTAATGAACTTGTGTTATAAGTGCCTGCCGTCGAGATGGTTCAAGGTAAAAGACAAAGTCCAAATCTAGATCCTTGAGAGTTGTTGTTTCTTCAATTTCAACTTTGTTTGTTGAGAAACCTTGAGGTGAACCTTTTAGATCAAAGCGTCTATGTATGTGCATCTCTGAGTAGAACATATTACCTATAACTATAAAACAAACCTGTTCAATTTCCCATTTCAATTTATTAGAGATGATATTTCAACTTTACAAGTACTTGAAAAGACAATTTTGCATTGGGTAATACTGTAATACACAGTCTTAGAGACAACTACTGCAACGGGAACATTTTTAAATACTCTAGACCTTGAAAACAAATCTTATTCATAGAATTTGCAAAGATCTATATATAGTTAAACCTCAAATATTGAAATGTTATCCTGGAAAATAAGGACAATCATATGACATTGCATGTAGAACAAGAAACCTAATAAAGTACCTTATGCCCTCTAGCTAGCTTGACAGCATGTAGGCCAAAAAATTTAGTAATCAGAGTGCTTTCATAGGTACTAAAATGATTATAATAATTTGGTAGCATTTGAAGAAGTACTTGTAAATTGGTTTCATGAGCATGTCAGATAAGATAAGATAATTTTATTTATGTCCAACAAATGACCACAATAGTAGGTCAAAGGGACTAAAAGAGTACCACCATTGTAATACATAGTGGGACTTTCGTAGCAGCTCCTAGATCTAAGATAACAACAATAAGTAAAGAGATAACCCACTTTACCAAATGACTTAATGTTTAATAAAGTATGGACGTGTGATAATAAAATGAAGAAAATTACTCAATGACCAAAAGATAAAAAGGATATTAGAAACTAGAATTTTTCGTAACTAGATATTAGCAACTAGAATGGCTTGTGAGTCTTGTTTTTGGATTGGAGCATGCCCTATCCATTGCTCGGACTCAACGACAGGAGAAACCAAGAACACCGCCAATGACATACGTTGAGGATGATATTCCAGAGGAACCCATCCAGGTTCCTCTGGAATCCCTCCTCTTCACAGTGTTGAATGATTGACAAACCCCCAGCCATAATACAACAAGCACAAGAGCCCCAAATGCCATGGAAGGGGCCACATGTATAATTGAGGAGTAATTCCCAAAGGAATTCCTCTATTTGGACTATGCGGCCTCAATTCAGAACATAGACAACCAAGTCAGGACATTGGCAGAGGAGGTCAAGGTGGTGGAGGCAATGGACACCTTGGGTGCAAAGGTGGAGGGCCAAATAGTATTGGCGCCTCCACCACTTACAAATATCCCTAATTTCTTCCATGCTCCACCACCTTTCTTCCATCTAGAGAAGCTCGATCTTATCTTCGAGCTAAGGAACCAGATGGCTGAACAGATACACTGGGACACCCTCATGCACCAACGGATTGACATGATCTATGATGCCTTCTCGAATGCACCTGCAGCTCAGTGTTTCCTGAACTATGCGAGGCATTTCATGCTCCAGCCCAGGGATGACCTCTTCAACAATGCTCCGAATGACATGCCCCCAGATGCTAATGTGTAATTTCTTTGCTATGGTCACCTCGCACACTCTCATCTAAGCTCTTTGTATTGCGATGATGCAATTTTATAGTCCTGTCATCTTTTTTCAGTTGGTATTTTTTCTTGTATGCATAGAATAGTTCAGTAATAAATTGATCTGCCACCTACTCTGGTTTATGTTTGGTAGGGTTAGATGCATATAACAGTTCAATAAGAACTCGATCCGCCACCTGCTGACATCACAGTCTACTACCTGTTCCGATATCCGCTAATTTGGTGGAACAGGTGGCAGAATGTTGACATGTGGCATTTATGTACTCTAAAAGCTTAGTAATAGGAAACTCCCTTTTTTATTTACAAAAAAAAAAAACTACCACAAATGCAAAAACTTCCATGTTGATCTTGACAAGTGATTTTATGGCCATGGAGATTCAAAAATAACAAATAGGACTAATGACACTTTATAATTGGTTCATAGTGAAATTCCTTACAACATAATTACTATAAAAATAATGAAACCACTAAACTACAATTATCATTTTTCACTTGCATACATCACACAAAGAACTTTTACACATTAATTTTTTTTTACAAAACTCGCAGACATTATACACAAAATTCTTGCAAATATATCAAATAAACTGATGACACACAATTTCCAAAATCTACAGTTGTGATAATACGATGTATACACAAAATTATTGCAATGTATTCAATAGAGTGATTACACACAATTTCTAAAATCTACAGTTTTGATAATGAACTATGTTTGTGATTGTTTCTCGTAACCAAATCTCCATTTTTTGTCGTTGAAATAAATAGGGTAGTTGGATACAATACACCCATTGAATAATCACTATTGCATAATCCATTTGATGTTATAAGCCTTACAATAAGTATTTAATCCAATTTTCCCCTTTAATGGTTAAAACTTTGGAAGGTTGCCATAAATTCTAGGTTGGTTTTGCATAGTAGGAGGAATGGGGAATCACCAATACTTTTTTAGATAAAGGTTCCATTAGAGTATAGTGAAAATAATTCCTAGGACAATTTGCAAATTGATGTTTATGAAGGAAGTGCAATAATAACATTAACAATTACCTGGGAAGATTGGCCCCTTGTACCATTCAATGGAAAGCTAATAACCATTATTGGCCCCTTGGCCCCTTGTGCAACCAATGAATTTTTAACTCCTTGGATCAATGATTATTGTTGACATTTGGGTTTATATAGATAGTCTAATATTGGGTAGAATCTTAAAAGAGATGGGTGTTGTAAATGATTTGGTTCACATGCAATTGGAGGAAGAAAAACTGAAGTAGTGAAGAAGGTAGGCGGGAGGAAGCTTACAATGTTTTGGACGAGATGGTGTCCAAGGGATACAATCCTAATGTTGTAATATTTACTACATTAATGGATGGTCTTTGCAATAATTAATAAACATTGAGGAGGCCAATAGGGTTGATGATAAGGTGGTTAAGCATGAATGTTCTTCGTACTTTGTCACTTAACAACATTATTATTCATGATATTCATAATGCAAGCAAGTTACTGTAAGAATTTCAACTTTTGATGAGATATCAAAGAGAATTTGTACTCCTGATATGACCCAACAAACATATATTTATTTAAAAAAAATAAAATAATTGAGATAGTTTGTGCCCCTTCTAAAGGAGATAGCTTAAGGGTTGATCATTCAATAGAAGGTTATCTCTCTTACTCTAATATCATATTTGATGTCTTATGTGGATGCACAAATTTTATGGATGTGTTGTTGTGTCTTTGT
>SNQJ01S0063407.1:0-13189 GCA_010110895.2 Picea sitchensis
TGTGTATTGTGAAGATTATGATGGATATTTTACTGTTATTCTGTCATTTCTAGCATTTCATTTATGTTCTGCATATTTTATATATCTGGTATCTTGCAAATTTTTTAATATCTCATTATACAATTTCTTGGAAAAAACTCATTATACAGTCACTGAAATGTATAATTGAGCAATCCATTAGGCCACCTCTGCTGCCAACCGTAGAAGTTGCTGTAATCCCAGATACATTTTGTTTTCAAATGGAAAAATATTTATTATGGTTGTGATTCTATCGATCATTTAACTTAGTTGTATTTTATAAATGAAGCTCTCTTATCACTATTGAACATAATTATTGAACAAAATTAGTGATTATATTTGTCATATGCTAAAACCATGGAATGAAATCACTGCAACACATAGAGTCACATAAAATGTTGATGCGATAACTTTATTGTTAAGAAAAGATGAAGAGTAACTTGATCTATTGTTTTATTTGAAATAGGGATAACTATATGGTGTTATAATCCATCCATATGTGGGTATCAAATATGTACCCTGGTATCCATATACCCTGTATAGCTATATGGTGCTATAATCCATCCTTGGTGCTACAATCCATCCATCCATATACCCTGGTACAACTATATGGTGTTATAATCCATCAATCCATATGTGGGTATCCTGGATAACAACATCACCAGGTCAAATCCCATCTCCCTTATCTCTTCCAAGATAAGTCAGATGTCTATGACTTGTGGCAGTAGGAGAAAAAGGAGACACCATCATCAGGAAGAAGGTAGCTATTAAATCTACTTCTCGGGGTCACAGAGCCATCAACATGCGGTCACATGATGTGTCGCGACCCCAAACTGGGCCTCATACTTGCATATTCTTCTTCAATTCTTGGCTCCACCCAGGAAGCCATGTCTGCCCATTTTCCAGAGGCACCATACCTAGACCCTCAGGTGATGTTGAGAACCTGGCCCAAGAGAGGAAAGCAGTTATAAGTCGTCATGCAAGCAGGACCACTTTTACAAGACTTGCTAATGGTGGACCTGTTGCCTCAATTGAGACATCCACCCCCTCTCTGGAATATCGTGTGAATCCCCAAAATATCTATGGGCCTCTCTCCTAATTATCTACCCATCGCTCCCATGGCCCATCATGTGCCCAATTCACACAGCCCCACTATTGCTCTAGATCCTCTGCAGGTGAACCCTTATATTTCCTCTTCTCATCATAGCCTCAACCCATCTACAAGAATGAACAAACCCCCCACTGTTGTTGCATTTATTACTCCCCTGCAATATAGCTCAACAACTGCATCAAGATCCTCCAAATTGTTGTGCGCCCCAATGTTTAACTCACATGACTCTACCATTACTACAAGTGCTCCTCTAAAGTTTACCTAGATACACTAAACATTATTGCAACAATATGTTTCGATAGACAATAGCAGATTTGGTTGGGTTTCGATCCGAGTCGATACATACAATGTAGGATTCGCTTTCATACATGAACTCGTTGATTGGTTTGTGATCCAAATTTCACGGTTAAGTGGGAATGGATATTATAGAAACTCCCAATGCTCTCACCATTGCAAGCGCTGTGATTCAAACTTTCATTCAAAAAATATTGTATGAGGTCGTTCATAAACTTCATCTCTCATTACAGATTTATTTCAAATGAAGCGCTGGCTAGTTTAAATTTCAAATTTCAAATTTTCAATTACAACAAGCAAGGTGACGATTGTTGGACGTCTATGAGAGGTATTTTCGTTCCTTGTACAACATATTGCCATTACTTTCCAGAGATCAATAACGCATCTTGCGGGAGATCTGGTCAAAGGCATGATATGGTGATAGATGGACGATGGGCATGCAGATGGATAAAGGATGGGCATGTGGACGACTGTCCCACCATTGCACCATGCAATGGTTCAATGATTGGGTTGCCTTGCATCATGCAACGGTTCAATGATTGAGGCGTTGCATGGTGGATAGTCTCTCCCTCCCCTCCACCTAACTTACCAACTTTTCCATGTGCTCCCTATCTTGACTATTTTTTTTTTAAAGATATTTCAATTATTTAAACTTTGAATTCATTTAAAAAGTCTTAATGATTTTTTTTTTTAATTTTAAATCTAAATCAATTTAAATTAAATTATTTTAAATTGAAATAAATCTTAATTTTCGCAATGAAAATTGATATGGATGTGAAACGAAGGGTACTGACTAGTAATCTTATCTTATTCATATGACCTCCAATTTGGGTACCATTTTTTGCAATGAGGAGACCATGAAGAGACACTCTTAGAGAAATAATTTATCATGTTATTCTACCATTACATCGGCGCCACAAATGATGATGCTAGTTTGGGCGAGAACTTCCTAGTGGTCGTTGTGGCACTTTCGTGCATTGGATTTCGATTCCATGAGTTGAGTTTCAATAAAAACAATACAATTACCATGTTTTGGAGATGAAAAATTCACTTTGGTGGACGCCAAAAAATTACGCTCAAGGGCATTTTTTAATTAAATTTCATGTCCCGCACTCGCTAATGCTTCAACCAAATTAAATTTCGTTAGTTCTTGTGGTATTTGTGATATATAGGCTCTTAAATCATTCATTTACATTGTAGTGATGTGTCAGTATAATGAAATTATAAATCCACCAAAACATCCAGCTAACATTGAGTGCGCTTAGTACTATCTAGGAGTCGAAAGGGCCAAATTTCTCCCGAAGTGCATTTTATAACCAACGCAAGAATAATAGGTGTTGTGATTAACCCATCTAATGCCAGGCGATGCTTCCACAATGAAGATTTAGTCGTAATGTCAAGAAACAAAAATCACACAAGCTACTACCATGTGCACGAAGCTAGGGAACACTACAAACTTGATTACGACAATGATTTTAAGCGAATCAAGTGATATAGGAAATTATTGACCAACTATCTAGATAGGCGTGGAGAGTTATTCTTTGGAAATGTAAGGATATTGACTAATGAGTGAAACAAGAAGAGATCTGAGTTGAGAGAGGGATGAGATAAGTCTCAAGGCGAAAGTGGGCCACATTGAGTTAGTCAGTGTTGGCGAGAGAGAGAAGATCATCTTCGATGTGTTTGGAAATGATGAGGGGTATAAATCCTTCAACGAACCTATCAAGGACAAGAGAGGGAAAATTATCAACATGCAGCGCGTTAGAGACGAAGAGGCGAACCTTGTCGATATGCAGTGAAACGAATTGAAAGAGAGGGACGTTGTCGAAATGTCATGCAACGACATGAGTGGAAGAGAGTTAGCTAGTGAAAGGAGTGTGTGTGGTGAAGATAATCATGTGACCAATATTGGTGAGATGATATTTATCATGTGAACTTCGTCGACGATGAAGATGTGTGTCAGTGAGGTTTGACGGAAGCGTGATAGCGCATCAACCAAGTTTAAAAGGAGGTGGACAATGTATTGACGAGAAAATCAATGGTGCACCGATGCAAAGGTGGAAGAAGGATGTACATGTTGGTATGCTATGTATCAATGCAGGAAGGGGGCACTAGTCGAAGTGTGAATTGTTGGGTAGAAGTGATTTGAGGAGTAACTGAAATGATAAGGCAGGGAGAGCGAGAGGAAACAACTTGGGTGTGGCCATTTGCGCGAGGGAGAGAGTGTGAGGGTTTTGGTGGGAAGAATTGGAGGGGGCCCAATTTATTGTCTTGTAGGGACACTAAGACGAGAAAATTGAGAGGTTGTTGTGCACGCACAACAAATGATGATACACTAGGCGAATCCAGAATCTCTGCTAGCCTTTCTTCAGTGATAAACAAAAAATATAGAGGGTCATGAAATTTACTTTTTAAGTTAAAAAATTATGTAAATAATGTGCAAACATTACCTGAAATATTCCATCATGGTGGGCTCACTAACGATGCTTTCATATCGGCTAGTAGAGCTCGTCTGCTGTAAATGGAGGACAAATGATGATGAGATTTATTTCCTTAAACTGTGTCGATGATCCAGGTTAGTATCTCTGTCACGGGGTTGATATATATTTGGGATACATAAATATTTTTCACCAGGTGCGTATATAGATATCTCACATGTGTTGCTCCACTTCCTGTGAGCATCCATAGCCCTGATAGAGTCACCACAACATCATAGACTTTTCTCCATTGCCAGCGAGCGACCATAGCCCCGTCAGAGATATCTGCATGTCCCCTAGTCCGGTCAAACTTTCCTTTCCATTTCTTCTCGACTTATTTAGTGCATGCTTAGTATTCGGTGAATGGGGAAATAAGTGGCCTTTTTTATCCTGATAGGGGATGACTGGAAACTTTTGAGATTTATTTGTGTATTTGTTGCACCTGGCTACATAGAGATATCCCTTTTAGTTTTTAGCCTTTAGACTTTGACACTTCACCTTTCACATGAGAAGCTACTTAGTGTGTGGATGGTTCCTTTGTTACATAAGATCTGCTCGCCAGTGAATATGAAAGGATGACCATTGATTAACCACTATAATCAGTTGTGGTTTAACTATTGTTACAACATTCACAAACAGTTTTGATTCATGTTTAAACATAGACCCCTTAATTCCGCTCATGAGCTAGGAAAGAGATGCAAGTTGATTCGTGCATGATTCTAGTGCGGAGATGTTTCCTGTGAGAGGAAAAACAAAGGTGAGATCTTTGTGTGTCATTCAAATATAACCAAAGGTCATGAGACAACATAGTTTAAGAAATGAATTGCTTTCAAAGGAAAAGGTGGTAAAGAAAGAGAGAGAAGAGATGACGTATTTAGGGTTAGAGATGAACTCGATCCAAGTCTTTGTTGCAACTAAAAAATTAAAACTTTGGACAAATGATGATCTAAGACATGCATTTGGAAAAGAGAGTGAATGAAAAATGGATAATAGATGTGAGTGTTTCCAACATCTTTGAGGAGGTTGATTCATTCCAACCAACTTGAAGTTTGCAGCCTCTTGAAATGACTAATCCATGTGAAAGCTTATACGCATAATACTTCATTCAAATGGGTTTCAGTGCTAGCAATGGCTAAGAATTACACCTCTCATCATGATTTTTTGAAGATTTCCAATTCCATTATACAACCTCGTTCTTCAGTGGGAAACGATTGACTAGGATTTTTCTTTGTTATCCACCATATTTATTTGCTTTGGCCTTGTGTAATCTTTTTTTCCTCTTCACTTTTTTTCCTCTTCACTTCTTGTAGCTCTATAACTAATGTTACATATTTATAAGCTTAGTTAACCATAGTTCTTATGTTTCATGATTAATTGAAATCTTCTAAGGATGTGTGTTTTCCTCAAATATTGTCCTTTGTGTATTTCTTGTCTTTCCATGATCAAAATCTGGAGAACCTTTCTAAAAATCCTTACCATAGTGGTTTGAGAACGAAAATCAAAATTTGTTTGGATGTGTGAGAGCGAACCATGAGTGTTTCATGTTCCATTTACCGGGAGACAGAGTAGGTTTGGGCTTGAGTGTGGGTTTGTCTGACAAAATCTCTCCTTTTGGGTAGAAATTGATTGTAGTTGTAATGATCACCAGTTCTTCCTTAAGGAAATATGCTTGAGAAATCTTTGATATATCAGTATCCTCGAGCTTAGATATCATTTTATTTTTAAATGTCGGAGGGAAATTGAAAATTGATTCTCTATTCCTCGAGGTGTATGTCAAATTTGAAGTACACCATCGCTTTTCTCCATGATTGAAAAACAAAATTTAAGACTAGGAAAGGATAAATGCACCATAAAGTCTCAAGAATACCCTTTATCATAGAGAAATAAACACTTTTGTGAATTCTTCTAAATAAACACCATCCTTGGTAAGGTTGTGAATAGTCGATGAAATCCTCTTAGCTTGATTTATGTCTTGTTCCATTTTTCCAGTATTCTTCAACATGTATTATTTCATCCTCTTGGGATACCCTACTGTCTAAATCTCAATGTCAGAGTAAATGTTGTTGAAACAAGTGAATTTCACTATTGAAATTCTCAAAGAATTCCTACACACGGTTTCCTCGCGATGATGGAGGAAGACCAATATTAAGCCAAGAAAAATGAAAATCCTTAAACGGAAAGGATAAAGTTTTGCTAAAATGAAACTTAAACTAAAGTAAACATTCACAAACTGCAACTAGTGACCTTATTGAAGAATCCAAAACAAATCAAAATCTACGCTACAAAAACATAAAAGGAAGCAAACATCTAAATTATGAAAGCATAAAGCAAGGAAAAAGAACTATGCTAGTCATATTCCTAACATACCTTACACTAGCTGAAAGAAAGCTATGTGTAAGCATAGTTCCAGTGGATCCAATCAAACAACTCCAAACCTACGATCGTATGTTCATTGAAGTTCAAATTCATAAAATGAAGTAGTGAGGGATGAATGATTGGAAGAATTAATTCAATTAAATCTCCACAAGATAGGTTGAATTTGACTATGTTATTGTTCATGGTAAATGCGGATGTGTAAGATTCTTCCAACCAAGATTCAATTCTGTCATAAAATTTATAATGATTTTTGTATGACCGTTGGAAGGAAATCAACAATGAGAGACATACCTGATGAAACTCGTGAATGAAATTTTCATGCAATGTACTTTGTAAGGTAGTTTCGGAGTGGGTGGTGTTGACCAAAATTTGGTCACCTATATGTTCTCTCTCTTGGAATAAAAAACAAGATATTGGAAGATGAACATTTTTGAACTATTATATGTTCATTGCATAGCCCTCGGTATCAACTTCGCCGTGCATTTCGCGGAATCAAAATCAGAGTCTCCATGACCAAGATATGCATACTTATGTCCAGATGTCCAATGGAGGTATTACAAGAAGAAATATGAAAAATGTTCTAAGTGACATGTTCTCTCCTCTCCTTTTCCTTCACCTCTATTAATTCTCTCATTTTATACTTAGTCATTTTTCTCATTGTCTCGTTAATTTCATATTCCTCTTATCATTTTCCACACTTAGCCATTTTTCCTTATTCCTTTCCACTTTCACATTCATTTCCCTTTTCCTTTATTTCCCCATTTCTTTTTATTTTCCTTTCAATTTTCATTATCCCATTTTTAAATTTCTTTCCTTTTCCTTTTTTCCTTTCCCAAATTTCACGTAATTCCTTTATTTCCCATATATTTATTTTCATTTTTCATATTTTCCATATTTCAGGTGACCCATTATATACTTTCTAGACTTATTCTTATTTACTATGACTTACCGTAGGTTCGTGGTTGGTGATATTTCCTAAGAGTGTGTTTTATCTCTACTGCCCTCACAATGCACTTTGACTTCTGCCACCTTCATAATGCACACAACTTTTTTTACTAC
Source organism: Picea sitchensis (assembly GCA_010110895.2). Taxonomy (NCBI): domain Eukaryota; kingdom Viridiplantae; phylum Streptophyta; class Pinopsida; order Pinales; family Pinaceae; genus Picea; species Picea sitchensis. Next base: position 7,336 of record SNQJ01S0063407.1, read on the forward strand.
TCTTTACTATGTAACTCCTCCAACACTTAGTCAAATATATGAGTTACCACAGGTGCATGGGTTCACAGGTTCATGGGTTGGTGATATAATATGTCTTTCATATATCAGGTGCAATTATGTCCGACCTATTCTCCTCTCCTATCCACTTTAGTTAACACTTAGATTTTTTCACACTTATTTCTTACTATGTCTTATCGCGAGTTTACGGTGATTTCTAAGATTCTCACCCACCTCTGCATTCACATAACCCCACCAACCCACCATATTATTTTAATAATAATTTTCTTAAGAAGAATGTCTGTGATGTTGATCACAATTTAATTATGATGTTGAAGCCCTCCTTCAATATTTTCCTATTGTAAAAAGACTTTTGCTGGACATAAAGATCAAATTTGGTTATTGAAGAAGCATTTTCATTTAAATCCAAGCAATAGAGATTATGGTTTCTTTTCTAGAACTCTTCATACTCCAAGATATTAAAAGATATATCTTTTAGCCAAATAGGAGAACCACCTCTCTGAAAACGAAGGGGGACTAATGTCCTCATGAGGTTGTCGTTTTGGTCATGACGGATTCAAGCGTCAACATTTTTGGAGACCATACCGGGGAATGATTTATTTTCAAGAGATATGATACATTTTGGATCATATCTTACTAGAAGACTAGAAGCAGTCTGGTTGCAGTTTGAGAAAAAAATTAGAATTTGATTCAAGATTAATTGGGTTTTGGAAAACCTTGTTCAAAGAACATTGAATGGCTTTGAAGGTTTATTGTTGAAATTTCAGTCACAAATAAATTGTGACAACCTTTATGGAACCAGAAAATCACCAAATATTTGGGAGGATGATCTCCCTGGAAACTCCATACTCAAAACTCAAGATCTTAAAGAAATATGCCCCGATGAATTCACTAAAAGGATCTCAGAATTTCAAGAAGATGTATATGAAGACTCTAAGGAATTTTTCTCATGCTATCAAGATATTTCACCTCCTCCATCAACACAAGTTGTTCAAGGAACAATGAAAGGATAATGTATCCAAAGAAAGAAAAGGTTGCACAAAATCCCACTCAATTTGCAAGGAGAAGTTCACCCCTTCCCAGATATTTCCATGGACAAATTTCCAACATTCTGCGGGAATGTTTCAGAAGATGCAAATAAACATTTGATTAAATTTGACAGTGCTTTTGAAATTTTTAATGTGGTTCAAAATGACGTTGCATGTCGGTTATTCATCTTGACTTTAAAAGGAGATGTCAGTGAATGGTTTTATTTATTGCTACCCAGGACCATCACTAGTTGGGATGTACTAGAAAACTTGTTTGTCAAAAGATATTTCTCAAGAAAATATCCATATTATATTTTCTTGAAGTTGGTTGAAATCGGGATGAACAAAGAAGAAACGGTTAAATATTTCTCTTTCAAATTTGTGAAAGTTCCTCATGAGATTCCTCAAGAAATGTTTCCAAATGATGTCATTATTTTCAACTGTTACGAAAATGTTTTTCCCACAAATTTGAGTTTTCTTTGAGGCAAGAAGGAAAACGAAACTAGAAAGAATTAATGCAGTGAGCTCACGTCATTGAAAGATTTGTTCGTGAAACCAGTGCCAACATATTAGACCCCCCAAAATTTATCCAATACAATGAAGGAATGAATTTAGAAGAAAACTTTGAGGAAATAAATGATTTTTTTTTCCAGATCCTAATCTTGAAACATAAAATGAGAACACTACATTTTCAATCCAAGAAGAACACCATCCTCTGTATGTTTCAAGGGAGGTCAATCTCAACCTCTTGTGTGATCAATTTTAGAGTGATGATTATAGCAAAATCAAGGATGAACATGAGGACTTAATTCAGTATGAAAATATCGTACCAGAGTCTCAAATAATACAACTAATGTACATCAAACCACAACAACAATGTTTACATCAAAGGGACAAAAATCATCACTTTACATCAGATTTGTATCATGTCGATTGTTTCCCTGAAGCATATTTTTATGAAGAAGGAATTTTTCAAACATCAAAGGAAAGACATTTGGATTAAGAGGAATCATGGATGATACATTTTATTTCTGAAGATCATGAAGTTATTGATGAACAACAAAATATGGCCTTACAGTTCCCCACAAAAGTTCACCAATAGTTCACCATTGCAACATCACCAATAAGACATGATCATTGTACAAAGGAAGAATTCCTTCAAGGAATTGATGTTGAATCAGAAATCTTAGATGTGGGTTGATGATAAGGAAAAATATGAAATTATTCTCAGATTGGAAACTCCTTATCCAATCAAAGAGCACAACATTCTTGAGCAAATAAAAGTTTATTTAATTGAATCATGGTTCCAAAGCATTGTTGGCCAAGCAATACAATCAGATTTCAAGCACATCTTGCTCAGTCTCGTCACAATATACTTTGGGCATGATTTTTATCATTTGGTATAGGCCTCAACATATTCCCCAATTCAGGAGCTCATTCTACAAGTTGGTTGGAAGCTTGAATGGATCCATTGGAAATATGCCTACACCTATGGTGCCCCTTTATTTCAAGTAAGTTAGGGTAGGTAGATCATGTATGTACATATTTTTGTTCCATGTTGCACAATAAGACAATCAAACTCGAAGGTAACTCCATGAAATAAGAATAATGAGAAGAATTCATTTTGAAGGTGACTCCATAGCCCAATGGAGAAGAGAGTTTGTCTTAAGATTCTAGTGTTCTCAGCCACCCACATGGAGTCACTGTCCCGCAATTGGAGCCAGTTGTTGACCAAAATTTGGTTACCTATATGTTCCTGGTCCCGGAATAGTAAAAAAAAACAATATTGGAAGATGAATATTTTTGAACTATTATATGTTCATTGCATAGCCCTCGATATCAACTTTGCCATGTATTTCGTGGAATCAAAATAAGAGTCTCCATGACCAAGATACACATAGTTTCGTCCAGATGTTTAGTGGAGGTATTACAAGAAGAAATATGAAAAACGTTCTAAGTGATATGTTCTCTCCTCTCATTTCCCTTCACCTCTATTCATTCTCTCATTTTATACTTAGTCATTTTTCTCATTTTTTCATTACTTTCATGTTCCCATTACCATTTTCCACACTTAAGCCATTTTCCCTTATTCCTTTCCACTTTCACACTCATTTCCATTTTCCTTTATTTTCCCATTTCTTTTTAGTTTCCTTTCCATTTTTATTATCCCATTTTTCCATTTCTTTCATTTTCCTTTCCCAAATTTCACGTAATTCCTTTATTTCTCATACATTTTTTTTCATTTTTCATATTTTCCATATTTTTTTTCCATATTTCACGTGACCCATTATATACTTTCCAGACTTAGTCTTATTTACTATGGCTTACCATGGGTTCGCAGGTTGGTGATATTTCCTAAGAGTATGTTTTATCTCTGCTACCCTCACAATGCAGTTTAACTTCCACTACCTTCATAATGCACACAACTCTTTTTACTACTCTTTACTATGTAACTCCTCCAACACTTACCCAAATATAACTCTTTACTATGTAACTCCTCCAACACTTACCCAAATATATAAGTTACCGCGGGTTCACGGGTTGATGATATAATATTTTTTTCATATATCAGATGCAAGTTCGTCTGACTGATTCTCCTCTCCTATCCACTTTAGTTAACACTTAGAATTTTTCACACTTATTTCTTACTATGTCTTATTGCGGGTTCACTGTGATTTATAATATTCTCACCTACCTTCACATTCACATAACCCCGCAAACCCATATCTACATGGTATTTAAATCGATGGTGCTACGTGGCAACTAATTAATGGAAACATGTGGTAGCATGCAAAAAAGTGACACATGGTATGATTTTATTGGATGACATATGGTAGATTTTTATTGGCATATTGTTGGCCTACCAAGTGATGAAATGTGGAAACATTTGCTTGGGTGACTCATCATTGTTGACTGGGCATATTGGTGGTTGATGGGGCATGCAAAAGTATTATTATATTCAAGAATTTTTCAAGGGTCGAATCCTCCAAGCTCCATAGTCTCATCTCTTCTTTATTTATCGTCAAGTGTATGTTACACTTAAATTTATATACTACTAAGACTCTTTTATTCTCATACATGTGGGATAAGAATAATGAATAAAATATGAAATTCAACAAAGGAGGTCAAAATTAAATCAAGGGTCCACATTTACCAATGAAACTTGATTGACGATGGTTGAGTCATGATCTTGCAAAGGATATATCTTGAGCTATCGACCTTTGTTTACAACAAAATTTATACCGTTGGAAAGGTAATTCAACGTAGACAATGGTGGTATAGGCTTCAAGTGTTGAAAGTTGATACATTAGTCTCATAAATTAAAATATCAGTCAGCTTCATTTTTTAATGGGCCTGCGTGACATCTCAACTTCACAAGCTCATATCTTGAAATCCGGGTGAGAGATTTGGGAAAATTTTGTATCGTTGGCAATATAAGATGATGGAGATCACATATGAAATTATTTCCATGGCTAAAATTTTTATTATCATTCCCAAAAAATTAAAATACAATCATCCTCTTTTAAAGGAAAATTAATTTAATTTAAAAAATAAAAGTTTAATTAAAACTTTTATTAAAAAATGAGAGAGACCCATTTAGAATATGTTTGTATTAATGATGTGAGTTCATTAATGAGGAATTAATGAGGCATTAATTAAATGGAATGTTTCAAGAAGAAACTTGTATGATAATTTCTAGAAGGAAAAAACCCTAACTACTCAAGTAGTTAGAAAATTTCATCTTAAAAAGAGAAGATAGGCTTCATCAAAGGTTCTAATAATCAGTATTGTCAGAGGGGAAGGGTAGAATATTAGAGGAAGAAGAAGGTACAACCATGGATACACAATCAAATTTCTGATCAAAAGAAAAAAATCTCGATCTTCTCCATTTTGTTTTTATATATTCTTTTATACCACTTCTCATAGCTTTATGCTTGAATCTCATAGTTGGGCACAAGGTTGAGTTGTTGAGTGTTTTTCTTGTATTCTTCTAAGATATTTTCTTATATGCTCATGGAGTATTTGCAGTCACATACATGGCTATCAAATATTTTGTAATGAAGAACATATTTCATGATTAAAACTCCACAAAGAATTGCTTTGTGGTTGATCTTGATTAAATCTTGTAACTTTGAGTTTTAAGTATGAGATATTTGAGGTTGACCTATCAATTTATCTTTTGATCTTGATAGCAGTACTCTTTTAAAATTATTTGAGATGATCAAGTCATTCTCTCTTATTTTTCATGAAGAAGACACAGATGTATTTATGTATGATTAAGAAGATTGTGTGTGATGTTGATCACAATTTAATTATGATGTTGAAGCCCTCCTTTAATATTTTCCTATTGTAAAAAGACTTTTGCTGCACATAAAGATCATATTGGGTTATTGAAGAACCATTTTCATTTAAATCCAAGCAATAGATATTTGGGGTTTGTTGTCTAGCACTCTCCCTACTCCAAGATATTCAAAGATATATCTTTTACCCAAAGAGGAGAACCACCTCTCTAAAAATGAAGGGGGACTAATGTCTTCATGAGGTTGTCGTTTTGGTTTAGACGGATTCAAGCGTCAACATTTTTTGCGACCATACTAGGGAGCGATTTGTTTTCAGGATATATGATACCTTTTGGATCATATTTTATTAGAAGGCTAGAAGCAGTCTAGTTGCAGTTTGAGAGAAAGTTTAGGGATTGATTCAAGATGAAATAGGTTTTGGAGAACCTTGTTCAAAGAACATTGAATATCCTTGAAGGTTTATTGTTGAAATTTCAATCACAAATCAGTTGTGACAACCTTTATGGA
>SNQJ01S0063407.1:14239-41110 GCA_010110895.2 Picea sitchensis
TAGCAGAGCATCAAATAATAAAACTAATGTACATCAAGACACAACAACATTGTTTACATCGAAGGGACATAAATAATCACTTTACATTAGATTTGTATCATGTTGATTGTTTCCCTGAAGCAAACTTTTATGAAGAAGGTATTTTCCAAGCATCAAAAGAAAGACATTTGCAACAAGAGGAATCATGGATGATACATTTTATTTCCGAAGATCATGAAGTTATTGATGAACAACAAAATATGGCCTTATAGTTCCCCACTAAAGTTCACCAACAGTTCACCATTGCAACCTCACCAAGGAGACATGATCATTGTATGAAGGAATAATTCCTTCAAGGAATTGATGTTGAATTAGAAATCTTAGATGTGGTTGATGATAAGGAAAAAGATGAAATTATTCTCAGACTGGAAACTCATCCAATCAAAGGAAACAACTTTCTTGAGAAAATAAGAATTGATTTAATTGAATCATGGTTTCAAAGAATTGTTGGCAAGAAATACAATCAGATTTCAAGCACATCTTTCTCAGTCTCATCACAATATACTTTGGGCATGTTTTTTGTCATTTGGTAGCGACCTCAACATATTTCCCAATTCAGGAGCTTATTCTACAATTTGGCTCGATGCTTGAATGGATCCATTGGAAATCTTCCTACACCTATGGTGCCCCTTTCTTTCAAGTAAGTTAGGGTAGGTAGATCATGTATGTAGATATTTTTGTTCAATTTTGCACAATAAGGTAGTCAAACTCGAAGGTAACTCCATGAAATAAGAAGAATTACAAGAATTCATTTTGAAGATGAATCCATAGCCCAATGGAGAAGATAGTTGGTCTTAAGATTATGGTATTCTCAGCAACCCACAGGGGGTCACTGTCCCGCAGTTGTAGCTAGTTGCTGGCTAAACTTTGGTCACCTATATGTTCCTTCTCCTGGAATAATAATAAAAAACAATATTGGAAGATGAATTTTTTGAACTATTATATGTTCATTGCATATCCCTCAGTATCAACTTCACCATGCATTTCACAGAATCAAAATCAGAGTCTCCATGAACAAGATACACATACATTTGTCCAGATGTCCAATGGAGGCATTACAAGAAGAAATATGAAAAGCGTTCTAAGTGACATGTTCTCTCCTCTCCTTTCCCTTCACCTCTATTTATTCTCTCATTTCAAACTTAGTCATTTCCCCCATTGTTTCATTACTTTCATATTCTCCTTACCATTTTCCACACTTAAGCCATTTTTACTTATTCCTTTCCACTTTCACATTCATTTCTCGTTTCCTTTATTTTCCCATTTCTTTTTATTTTCCTTTCCATTTTCATTATCCCATTTTTCCATTTCTTTCCTTTTCCTTTTTTTCCTTTCCCAAATTTCACATAATTCTTTTATTTCTCATATATCTATTTTCATTTTTCATATTTTTCATATTTTACATGATCCATTATATACTTTCCAGACTTAGTCTTATTTACTATGGCTTACTGTGGGTTCACGGGTTGGTGATATTTTCTAAGAGTATGTTTTATCTCCACTACCCTCACAATGCACTTTGACTTCTGCCACCTTCATAATGCACACAACTCTTTTTACTACTCTTTACTATGTAACTCCTCCAACACTTAGCCAAATATAACTCTTTACTATGTAACTCCTCCAACACTTAGCTAAATATATGAGTTACCATGGGTTCACAGGTTGGTGATATAATATTTCTTTCATATATCAGGTGCAAGTCCGTCCGACCGATTATTCTCTCCTATCCACTTTAGTTAACACCTAGAAATTTTCACACTTATTTCTTACTATGTCTTACCTCTTAAATTAAATATTAGTTTATAATGGTCAATTAAAAATTAGACTTAGGCATTAATAAAGTCAAAGTGACTTTAGGTTAATTTATTTGCTTTTAGGTTATATTTTCACTTTATCCCACATTCATAAAGTGGTTTGACTCTACTTGATTGTAACCTATATAAGAAAGCTATTTGCTCTCTTATTTCATTGATTGAATAAATACATATAACCTTATTCAAGTTATCTTGGTTTCTGTGTGTGCTCAATTTCCGTTACATTACCGCGGGTTCGCGGTGATTTATAATATTATCACCAACCTCCGCATTCACATAACCCCACAAACCCATATCCACATGGTAGTTAAATGGATGGTGTCACATGTCAACTAATTAATGGAGACACATGGCAGCATACAAAAAGTGACACATGGCGTGATTTTATTGGATGACATATGGAAGATTCTTATTGGCAGATTGTTGGCCTACCGAGTGATGACATGTGGAAACATTTGGTTGGGTGACTCATCATTGTTGATTGGGCATATTGGTGGTTGACTTAGCATGCAAATTATTATTATATTCAACAATTTTCCAAGGGTTGAATCCTCCAAGCTCCATAGTTTCCTCTCTTCTTTATTTCTTGTCAATTGTATGTCACACTTAACATTACATACCACTAAGACTCTTTTATTCTCATACATGTGGGATAATAATAATGAAGAAAAGTCAAAATTAAACAAAGGAGGTCAAAATTAAATCAAGGGTCCACATTTACCAATGAAACTTGATCGACTGTGGCTGAGTCGTGATCTTGCAAAGGCTATATCTTGAGCTCTTGACCTCCATTTATAGCAAAATTTATACCGTTGGAAAGGTATTTAGACATAAAATATGGTGGTATAGGTTTCAAGTGCTGAAAGTTGATACATTTGTTTCATAAATTAAAATATCAGTCAACTGCATTTTTTAATGGGCCTGTGTGACAACTCAACTTCACAAGCTCATATCTTCAGATCCGGGTGATCGGGCATTGTATTTGGGAAAATTTTACATCGTTGGAAATATAAGACGATGGCGATCACATATGAATTTTTTTTTATGGCTAAAAAAATTATTATCATTATCAAAAAATTAAAACACAGTCATCCTCTTTTAAAGGGAAATTAATTTAATTTTAAAAATAAAAGTTTAATTAAAACTTTTATTAAAAAAAGAGAGACCCATTTGGAATATGTTTATATTAATGATGTGAGTTCATTAATGAGGAATTAATGATGAATCAATTAAAGGGAATGTTTCAAGAATACAATCATACGTGAATTTCTATAAGGAAGAAATCTTAACTACTCAAGTAGTTAGAAAATTTCATCTTAAAAAGAGAAGAGAGGCTTCATCAAAGGTTATAATAATCAGTATTGTCATAGGGGTAGGGTAGAAGATCTTAGGAATAAGAAGGTACATCCATGGATATACAATCAAGCTTCTGATCAAAAGAAACAAATCTTCATCTTCTCCATTTTTTTTAATATATTCTTCTACACCACTTCTCATAGCTTTATGTTTGAATCTCAGAGTTTGGCACAAGGCTGAGTTGTTGAGTGTTTTTCTTGTATTCTTCTAAGATATTTTCTTATATGATCATAGAGTATTTGTAGTCACATACATGGCTATCAAAGATTTTGTAATGAAGAACATCTTTCATGAATAAAGCTCCACAAAGAATTGCTTCGAGATTGATCTTGACTATATCTTGTAACATTGAGTTTTAAGTATGAGATATTTGAGGTTGACCTATCAAATTCTCTTTTGATCTCGATAGCAATACTCTTTTAAAATTATTTGAGATGATCTAATTATTCTCTCTTATTTTTAATGAAGAAGACATGGACTTATTTATGTATGATTAAAAAGATTGTGTGTGATGCTAATCACAATTTAATTATGATGTTGAAGCCCTCCTTCAATATTTTCCTATTGTAAAAAGACATTTTTTGCACATAAAGATCATATTGGGTTATTGAAGAACCATTTTCATTTAAATACAAGCAATAGAGATTTTGGGTTTGTTATCTAACATTCTCCCTACTCCAAGATATTCCAAGATATATCTTTTAGCCAAAGAGGAGAACCACCTCTCTAAAAACGAAGGGGGGTCAAATTTGATAGTGCTTTTGAAATTTTTAATCTGGCTCAAAATGATGTTGCATGTTAATTATTTATCTTGACTTTAAAAGAATATGCCAATGAATGGTTTTATTCATTGCTTCCCGGAGCCATCACTAGTTGGGATGTACTAGAAAACTTGTTTGTCGAAAGATATTTCTCAAGAAAAAATCCATATTATCTTTTCTTGAAGTTGGTTGAAATAGAGATGAACAAAGAAGAAACAGTTAAAGATTTATCTTTCAGATTTATGAAAGTTCTTCATGAGATTCCTCAAGAAATGTTTCCAAATGATGTCATTATTTTTAGCTGTTATGAAAATGCTTTGCCCACAAATTTGAGATTTCTATTGAGGAAAGAAGGAAAACACAACTGGAAAGAATTAATGCAGTGAGCTCAACTCATTGAAATATTTTTTCTTAAAACCGGTGCCAACATATTAGACCCCCCAAAAGTTATCCAAGACAATGGAGGAATGAATTTAGAAGAAAACTTTGAGGAAAGAAATGATTTTTTTTTCCAGATCCTGATCTTGAAATAGAAATGAAAACACTAAATTTTCAATCCAAAAAGAACACCATCCTTTGTATGCTTCATGGGAGGTAAATCTCAACCTCTCGTGTGCTCAATTTGAGAGTGATGATTATAGAGAAATCAAGGATGAACATGAGGACTTAATTCAGTGTAAAAAGATTGTAGCAGAGTCTCAAATAATACAACTAATATACATCAAGCCACAACAACAATGTTTACATCGGAGGGGCATAAATCATCACTTTGCATCAGATTTGTATCATGTCAATTGTTTTTCTGAAGCATAGTTTTATGAAGAAGGCATTTTCCAAGCATCAAAGGAAATAAATTTGCAACAAGAGGAATCATGGATGATACATTTTATTTTTGAAGATCATGAAGTTATTGATGAACAACAAAATATGGCCTTACAGTTCCCCATAAAAGTTCACCAACATTTCACCATTGCAACCTTACCAAGGAGACATGATCATTGTACAAAGGAAGAATTCCTTCAAGGAATTGATGTTGAATAAAAAATATTAGATGTGGTTGATGATAAGGAAAACGATGAAATTATTCTTAGATTGGAAACTCCTTATCCAATCAAAGAACAAAACATTCTTGAGCAAATAAAAGTTGATTTAATTGAATCATGGTTCCAAAGCATTGTTGGCCAAGCAATACAATCTGATTTCAAGCACATCTTGCTAAGTCTCATCACACTATACTTTGGGCATGATTTTTATCATTTGGTAGCGACCTCAACATATTGCCCAATTCAGGAGCTCATTCTATAAGTTGGTTGGATGCTTGAATGGATCCATTGGAAATCTACCTACACTTATGGTGCCCCTTTCTTTCAAGTAAGTTAGGGTAGGTAGATCATGTATGTACATATTTTTGTTCAATGTTGCACAATAAGGCAGTCAAACTTGAAGGTAACTCCATGAAAGAAGAATAATTACAAGAATTCATTTTAAAGATGACTCCATAGCCCAATGGAAAAGGCAGTTGGGCTTAATATTTTGATGTTCTCAATAATCCACATGGAGTCACTGTCTCGCAGTTGCAGCTAGTTGTTGACTAAAATTTGATCACCTATAGGCTCTCTCTCCTAGAATAAAGATAAAAATAAAATGATATTGGAAGATGCATATTTTTGAAATATTATATACATGTTTATTGCATATCCCTCATTATCAACTTCACCATGCATTTCACAGAATCAAAATTAGAGTCTCCATGACCAAGATATGGATACTTTTGTCCAGATATCCAATGGAGGTATTACAAAAAGAAATATGATAAATGTTCTAATTGACATGTTCTCTCCTCTCCTTTCCCTTCACCTCTATTCATTCTCTCTTTTTATACTTAGTCATTTTTTGCATTGTCTCATTACTTTCATATTCCCCTTACCATTTTTCCTTATTCYTTTCCATTTCACWTTCATTTCCCTTTTATTTTATTATCCCATTTTTCCATTTATTTCCTTTTTCCTTTTTCCTTACCCAAATTTCACGTAATTCCTTTATTTCCCATATATTTCATTTCATTTTTCATATTTTCCATATTTCACACGACCCATTATATAATTTCCATTATATAATTTCCATAATTAGTTTTGTTTACTATGGCTTACTGCGGGTTCGCGGGTTGGTGATATTTCCGAAGAGTATATTTTATCTCTGCTACCCTCACAATGCACTTTGACTTCCACCACCTTCATAATGCACACAACTCTTTTTACTACTCTTTACTATGTAACTCCTCCAACACTTAGCCAAATATAACTCTTTACTATGTAACGCCTCCAACACTCAACCAAAATATGAGTTACCGTGGGTTCACGGGTTGGTGATACAACATTTCTTTCATATATCAGGTGCAAGTCCGTTTGACCGATTATCCTCTCCTATCTGCTTTAGTTAACACTTAGAAATTTCCACACTTATTTCTTACTATGTCTTACCACAGGTTCGCAGTGATTTCTAAGATTCTCACTTACCTCCACATTCACATAATCCCGCAAACCCATATTCATATGGAAGTTAAATGGATGGTGCCACATGGAAACTAATTAATGGAGACACGCAACAACATACAAAATGTGATACATTGCGTGATTTTATTGGATGACATATGGAATATTCTTATTGGTAGATTGTTGGCCTATTGAATGATGACATGTGGCAACATTTGGTTGGGTGAATAATCATTGGTGACTGAGAATATTGGTGATTGACTAGGCATGCAAAATTATTATTATATTCAACAATGTTCCAAGGGTCAAATCCTCCGAGCTCAATAGTCTCCTCTCTTCTTTATTTCGTGTCAAGTGTATGTTACATTAACATTATATACCACTAAGAATTTTTTATTCTCATACATATGGGATAAGAATAATGAAGAAAAGTCGAAATTCAACAAAGGAGGTCGAAATTAAATCAAGGGTCCACATTTACCAATGAAACTTGATCAATGGTGGTTGAGTCACGATCTTACAAAGCCTATATCTTGAGCTTCTGATCTCCATTTACAACAAAATTTATATCGTTGGAAAGGTATTTCGATGTAGAGAATGGTGGTACATGTTTCAAGAGATGAAATTTGATACATTTTTCTTAGAAATTAAAATATCAGTCAGATGCGTTCTGTAATGGGCTTGCGTGACAACTCAACTTGACAAAGCTCATATCTTGAGATCCGGGCGACGGATTTGGACAAATTTTATATCGTTGGAAATATAAGAAGATGGAGATCACATATGAAATTATTTCCATGGATAAAAATTTATTATCATTCCAAAAAAAATTAAAACTTAATCATCATCTTTTAAAGGGAAATTAATTTAATTTTAAAAATAAAAGTTTAATTAAAACTTTTATTAAAAAGGAGAGAGACCCATTTGGAATATAATTTTATTAATGATGTGAGTTCATTAATGAGACATTAATTAAAGGGAATGTTTCAAGAATAAACTTGTACGAGAATTTCTAGAAGGAAGAAACCCTAACTACTCAAGTAGTTAGAAAATCTCATCTTAAAAAGAGAAGATAGGCTTCATGAAAGGTTCTAATAATCAGTATTATCAGAGGGGAAGGGAATAAGATCAGAGGAAGAATATTGTACATCCATGTATACACAATCAATCTTCTGATCAAAAGAAATAAATCTCCATCTTCTCCATTTTTTTTTATATATTCTTCCACACCACTTTTCATAGGTTTATGCTTGAATCTCGGAGTTGGGCACAAGGTTGAGTTGTTGAGTGTTTTTCTTGTATTCCTATAAGATATTTTCTTATATGATCATGGAGTATTTTCATTCACATACATGGATGCCAAATATTTTGTAATGAATAACATCTTTCATGAAAAAAACTCCATAGATAATTGCTTCGGGGTTGATAGTTAACTGTATCTTATAACTTTGAGTTTTAAGTATGAGATATTTGAGGTTGACCTATCAAATTCTCTTTTGATATTGATATCAGTACTCTTTTAAAATTATTTGAGATGATAAAACTATTCTCTCTTATTTTTCATGAATAAGACATGGATGTATTGTTTTATGATTAAGAAGATTGTGTGGGATGATGATCACAATTTATTTATGATGCTAAATCCCTCCTTCAGTATTTTCCTATTGTAAAAATACTTTTGTTGCACTTAAAGATCATATTGGGTTATTGAAGAACCATTTTCATGTAAATCCAAGCAATAGATATTTTGGGTTTGTTGTCTAGCACTCTCCCTACTCCAAGATATTCAAAGATATATCTTTTACCCAAAGAGGAGAACCACCTCCCTAAAAACGAAGGGGGACTAATGTCCTCATGAGGTTGTCGTTTCAGTATTGATGGATTCAAGCGTCTACATGTKCTATTGCTCATACCAGGGGTAGAAGTAAGACAACCAACACTTGACATGATCATCGGTTGATATTGGAGTGATTCATTATCGATTAGTATTTCCCTGGGTCCAAATTTCACGTACTCTGCATGCTGAGGGGCGAAATGATATCTCATTGTTTGAGGAAAACATTGTGTGAAAGATGATGCCAGATATTATCCCATGACATCGATGAAATCATGTGAAGTGTGTTGAAGCATTAAGAGAACATCCAAGGACAAGTGATGCATCTTCCCCTGAAGAATAACAAGTAATGCTAGAGCAGATTGGGATGATTCCATTTCTTGGATCAACTCAATATTTTTGGTACTTTGTGTAGTAACAGGTTGTTTGTTTGCTATGATTTCTTCATGAGAATCAACAAACTCATCGTGCTCTGCATATTTTATATTTTTCAATGACTAACATTTGTGCATCCAAATTAGAAATTTCAAATTGTAGAGGATCAACAAATGATAGGTTAGTGTTCACATGCAATTCCAGAACATAAAAGTAGTCGTCAAAAACAATATTATCAAGGTTAAATTGTGATTCAGGAGGTTCTAAAAATGAATAAGAACTTAGAACTTGGTGCATCCTGGATGGAATGTCATGGATAATGATTTCTTGATAGGTCACAACTTGGGAAACTCATTGTTCTGATTTAGTATTCAATGTTCTATTGTAAGAAAAATGTACAGGCTGTGACGCATGGGGAGTAGGTGGGTAGTCATGTGGGTTACCAGCATCAAACACATTTGTATCAAGTGCATGAATATCTTCATATTCTAAAAATGACGGGATTTCTTCATGAGGATTTGCAAACTCATTGTGCTTGGAACACTTCAAATTTTATGTGATTAACATTTGTGCATCAAGGCTTGAAATTTCATATTGCACAGGATCAATAAGTCATAGGTTGTTTCTTTCATTCAATTCCAGAATTGAAGAGTAGTTATAAAAAACAAGGTCATTGAGATTAAATTGTGATTCAACAAGTTCCGTAAACTCAAATTGCGAAGGACTTTCAAAGTGATGCATTTCAGATGGAGTGTCGCTAGGGATAAGTGTTTGGTCAATCAAAGTTGGGAACTCTTATTGTTTTGGTTTATCATTCAGTATTTTAGAACTAACAGAGAAATGTGAGGATTGTACTGAATGATAAACATGCAGATGCTCATGTGGCTTATTATCATCAAACATATTTGTATACAATGCACTAAGGTCTTCAGATTATGAAGATCACGAGACTTCTTTAATGAGATATTCATCACAGATCAAAGTAGATTCATGATTTTATAAAGGAGAGATTATACATGGTTCATAATACAAGGTTTAGGGTCTAATATTTGTGAAAAGGACTCTCCTAAAGTTGTATTAGAGTGTCGGTCAGAGATCATGTCCGCCATATCTTTTGTGACTAGATCTAATTCTTATGAATGAAAGATGGTTTGATCATTCAGATCACATTCTTCTGAAATAGATACAAGATATGAAAACCAATCGAATATTTCTTGGCCTACGGGTTCTTCACTCTTAGGAAATCTATAGTAAATCTGCATGAATCTTCAAAAGAAATCATTCTCATATTCGTTCCTGAGCCTACGGATTTCTTCCAGTTCATTAAAGAGTTCATCATAAAAATTATCTTCATGAGAAGCGATAAATACTTCCATAGATTGTTTCCAGCTATGAATCGATTTTGCTAGAAAGGTCCTAAACCAAGTTTTAATTCACCCTTCTTATGTGAGGATTAATAGTCGACATATTCCATTGTCTTGAAAAATCTTAAGATTTTGTCGAGTGATGTAAAACTGATTGAGATATTTGAATTCATAGACATGCCCTTCACTATTGAATTTTGGGTTTGACAAGAGATTGATTGTATTAATTGGAATTCCCTCAGTGGATCTCAGAATACTTAGCGGGTCATCCCATACAAAGGTACGAAGAGAAGCCATGGGTTGGTTAAAATTTAAGTGAAATAACTCCACATGGGCAGGATTGTCATCCTGCCCCCTTCTAGCACCAGTTATTTTGACAGATATAAATTCGCCCGACAAAAGTAAGGGGTTACCACCAGTAAGAAGTCTCAATTATACCTCTCACTGTTTGGAATAGGGAACCCATCTGAATTTTGGCCCAATATCCATTGGTGGTTGGGTTCTACCAGTTGCAGCCGATCCACCGATGAGGGTGAGTGATGGATGGTTATGCAAACAAAATATGTAGATGAAGACTATGTAAATACATGAATCTAATCTAAATTTAATCTACCCTATCCTAGTTAGGAGAGAACTATAGTAATGAGTTGTAATGAAACTATAATATGCATAAACCCCAATAAGAAAGATATTATGAAGGCGCACAGTTATAAACACATGAATACAAGTCTATAACTAGAATAGTCTAAGTCACGTTTATGCTTGCATTCACAACTCATTCACTCAAGACATGTAATATAAGAAAGAGTAACAAAACTTCAAGAAGACATATATTGTAACATAATAATCCATAAAAAAACATGTTCTTACATCCCATGTTAACAACAAACATTCTGCTTGAAATAGTTCGTAGCTAAACAACAACACATGTGAGTCCTTTTCTCTATCAAAAGTTGGCCCAGATGGATTCTGCATATTAATAGTTTCAACAATAGTACATGAAAACTCTAAGTACAACTCTCCAATTTTAGTTTACATTGTATTCCCAAAGTAGTTCAGAAGTGTACAACGTTTGAAGAGCCAAAAGCCCATTCTTTGGGTACAATTTCAGTATTTAATGAGGTTCAATGTGACCCCTGGCCTTCCATCTTCCCCCATGACTTTTCATCTTCCAACATTTTTCCGCATCCTCTTTGTGATAATGAGAAACAAGGACAATGATTACATTTATAATTTGTCTCCTAGCACTAGTGGGCCATCATGGATTTTTTCCATATGTGCCTTGCGTATCATGAAGACTGGCCTGGGCATGGGAGCATCTCCGTCATCCGATTTTGATAGTCAATCGTCATGGAGTTTCTAGATCTCTTATTCATCCATTTGCCTAATATTTTCTTTGTTTCTCCTCCATAATTGCTACATCTTTATTTGTTTCTCGTTCATTGTCTTTAGCTATATATTTCATCACGAGAATATTGAACATGACCCTCCAATTGGTTGTGGAGCCTGATTATCTTCCTAATTCAGAGGTTTGTTTCAGTTGTGCTTGGACCCCATTCCCTAAGGGGGGGTGTTGGTGGGATTCCCCCCCCACAACTATCACCAGGGGGGTCCAGGGGGGTAGTGACAATTTTTGTATCCCCCCTCTGGCAGGGGATTTGGGGGCAATGCCCTCGAAGTGAAATATTGGGAAACATTGCCTTGTAAAATATTGTAATTTCGTATTCAATTTGGACCATTCATTACAAGGTCGCAGATATGACAGGAGAAATTATGTTTAGGGTTTTTTTCCCTAGAAGGAAACCCTCTCTTATGAGGGAAATATATTTCGGTTGTGTATTATCGCGAATGTTGTATTCTGAGAGAGGAGATTGCGAGAGAAAGAAGAGGAAGTTCCAACGGTTGAGTTGTAGGTTGTATCCCTTCATTTTTGTTGGATAATAAAAAGGAAGGACCTGGCAATTTCTCTGGTGGATGTAGCCCACACTAGGTGAACCAAGTATTTATGTGTCTCTCTTGTATTGTGTATCTTCTATGTTTTATTTCCATATTTGTTTTATTTTATTGCTCCTCGATCCTGTTTTTCTAACAACTGGTATCAGAGCGAAAGGTAACTCGCAGGAAAAAAAGGTTCCTGGTTCAAGTGGGAGAAATGACGAAAGATGGAAAGTTTAGGGTCGAGAAATTTAACTGCAAAAAATACCAGTTATGGAAGATGAATATGGAATATTATTTATATCAGAAGGATCTATTCCTACCATTGGGTGGAATAGCAAAGAAGCTGACAACCATGAAGGACGAAGAATGGGAGGTTCTTGACATAAAGGCACTAGGAATGATATGTTTGAGCCTAGTAACATCGATGGCTTTCAATATTTCGAAAGAAAAGGAAATGAAGGAGATGATGGATTCATTAGGTAAACTGTATGAAAAACCCTCGACGTCCAATAAGGTATTTCTAATGAAGTGATTATTTAATATGAAGATGTCAGAAGGTGTGTATGTTGCAGATCATTTAAATGAATTTAATAGAGTTACTAATAAGCGAAGTTCTGTAAAAGTGGACTTTGATGATGAGGTTAGGGCTCTTCTAATTTTGTGCTCATTGCTAGAAAGTTGGAACAACTTGGTCATGGTTGTAAGTAATTATGTTTCTGGTTCAAGCACTCTAAAATTTGATCATGGTGTTGGTGTTATCATTAGTGAGGAAATGTGACAGAAAATCATAGGTGAGACATCAGGTAATGCATTAAACATGATGAATAGGGGAAGAAACAATGATATAGGAAAGGACTTAGGGAACTGCGGGAATTCTAGGAAGGGAAGATCCAAATCCATACTAGGAAAAATAGAGTGTTGTAATTGTGGAAAGAAAGAACATCTGAAGAAAGACTGCAGAGCTCCTAAAGAAACAAAGAGATGGACACCAGGATAAAAATAAAGAAGCAAATGTAACAAGTGATGTGTTACAAGATGCTTTGATTCTTTCTGTAGATAATATTTATGAGTCTTGGGTAGTATATTTAGGGGATTCATTTCATTCCACACCCCATAGGAAACATTTTCTTTAGATTATGTTCAAGGTGATTTTTGACAGGTTCATTTGGGTGATGATGTACCATGTAAAATTGTTGGAATAGGAAAGGTAAAAATAAAGCAAAAGAATGGAAACCGATGGTTGTTGAAAGAGTTCAGACATGTTCTAGATCTAAGGAAAAATCTAATTTCAACAGGGCAGTTGGCAAGTGAAGTTTGTAAATCCATATTTACAGATAAGGCTTGTAAGGTCACCAAAGGATCACAAGTGATACCAAAAGGAGAGAAGGTAGGTACATTGTATTTATGTACTGGTAATATTGATTCTTCTATCTTTTTAGCTTCTACAGGTGTGGACATGGCTCTTTGACATCATAGGCTTGGACACATGAGTGAGAAGGGGATGCAAATACTTCACAAAAGGAATTTGTTTCTAGATCTTAAACAAATTGATTTAGATTTCTGTGAGCATTGTATTTATGGAAAACAAAAGAGAGTCAGATTTCTTAGAGTTGGAAAAGAAAAGAAGAGTGAAAGTGATGGAATATCCAACAATACTGAGAGGGGCGGGGGGTGAATTAGTATTTCCTACTTTTTTCTTCTTAATTCCATCAATATTAAAAACATGATGAACACCAAACCCTTATGAACACAATATTTTATCGTGGAACCCAACAGGGAAAACCACCAACTCTTTTTTCATTAATAAATTGTTCTTTTACAAAACTATTTTCAAGCTACAACTTGATGGAGAGATTGTCCCCAAGTTTCTTCAGCTATGATTGAAGGGATGCTTCCACGCCCTATTTACCAGCTACAACTGGAAGGAGGTTACGACCCCCTAGCTTATCAGCTACCACTGAAAGGATGCTTCGACACCCTATTTACTAGCTGCAACTGGAAGGAGGCTATGCCCCCCTAGTTTATCAACTACCATTGAAAGGATGCTTCGACACCCTATTTACCAGCTACAACCGAAAGGAGTCTATGACTCCCTACAGGATTGTACCCTGCCCTAGCACCACCCTACCACCTTGTTTAAATTGATTGTCAATATGTGAAATTGTTGCTAACATCCAACTGATTTCACAATGCAATTCAATCTCTACTGCTCTTCATATTGAATTTGATTCATGCGACCATTAACACAAGTGCTATAAGATTTGACTTTTTGACTTTGACTTGTTTTCCCTTGCTCCACCCTTCCTCCCTTTATGCAGGTTATAACACTTATAACTCTCTTATTGTACTATGTTCAATCTGTTCAATATCACACAAAGATACTATCAATTCTTCAAGTCTTCTTAGAATCATTAATTGCTGCACTTTATACTTGTCTGCTGCAACCTCTGCTTGTATGGTCTTCTATTTATCTGCAGTCAAACTTCATCTCTTGCTCTCTGGCTTCTGTCAATTAATCTTCAATGTATCTACTGCAATCCAATAAAGGTCTTCTATGTCACACACTGGATTGCATAACTTCTTCTATGTCTCCTTTTGTTCTTGATCTTCAATAAGACATTGACAGGGACCCTAGAACCAACAATTCTTCTTATTGGACTCTGCTTTTGTTTTGATCTTCTTCTCTCAGGTTGCAGAGACACTTTCTTCTCACCACTTTTTCTCGTTTATATATTCTTTAAACTGGTTTGGGTTATAATGCATTGTTTTCTTTCGTTTGGACCATTGCACCTCTTCATTTAACTTAACCATAATCTATGTTATTATTCAAACCTTACCGTGAAGGCTTTTCATAACTTGATCATAGATATGGATCAATTTCATATTTTAACTCAATCCCTTGCTTCTACAAATATTTCATAAATTGAATTCTGCAAAGGTGCTTCCTTCAAACCATTTACATATGACCATATGCACAAAACCACGAGATTATTAATTTAAGCAATGTTCTCAGCACCTCACGACTTATATGTTTGTAACCTGTGACCGAGGGCTAGAACCTAGTCCTCTGGACTTCGACCTTCGAGTGATTTCTCTCTTAGAATCATCCAATCTTCTGAAGTCTAAAATTCCAGAAGTGGTTACCTCTCACACAGATGGATCCAATGGTTAGAATGAGTCTTGGAACCAAATCAATGGTCTAGCTTCAATCCATACACTAACCTTCCATTGATTTATCCAATGGTTATGAATTAATAAAAGGTTGATATGGACGACCATCGTTATTTTGTAAATTCATCCTTCGGGACTTCCAGCCTCTGCAATATTTCAACCTTCCGGAGTACATTTCACCGAAGTACATATTATCTATATACTCGTAGATCAAACAATTCTGTCTTAATATGTGGTTGAGTGAACGGTCCGCGCATCCTCAACAAGCCGCTTAGTTAATGGCCTTATCATTGTGCAAATTTTAGGATCTCGACTGTGAATCTTCCTTCTTGACGGACGGTTAGATCTTACTTCAGAGCTTCGACTCTCCAAGACTCCGGGCTACTCGAACTATGAAGTAGTTCAATCCCCCCGAAGGTTTACCTACCGAATAAGTCATTACACTGTAGTGACCGCTTTTTGTCAGTTGTTTAGTACACCTTATGCTATCCTTCCATTGTGCTTGATMTAACAATCATGATTCATCCTAGAGGATCTCATATCTACGACCAACGTTAATTCATGACTTCAAAACTCCGTTGCTTYGAAAATTTGTCTAGTAGGAGAAGTTGAACATCCCCGGAGGCTATAAACCCATAGTGACRTGTCTTAATGACATCACTCAAGATGACATGGACCCTAATTTTTTTTTCCACGTGTCACCCTAATTTGTGAATTGCATAATATAAAATGACAACTGGACTTTGACACTTGTCACCATCTTAATGTGCCACGTTTCCTTGCCGATGTGGACTATGATGACGTGGGATCTCAATGAGTGTACCATGTGTCTTACTCCATGACTTCGGAGCTCCAACCATCGGGTGAACTCATATGTTCTGAACCCTTTTTTGCTAAAGTGGTCAATGCTAAATTTGACTACTACTAGGCAACCCTAATTTGACGTCTATCATTGATCACAAAGTGCTCCTTAGATCCGACGACTGATGGAAGTTCAAGAATTCAGGTTTATTCGCTTTCCCACTTCCCAATTCTCTTGGAGTGAGATTCGTTGAAGAATAATCCTCGAGTAATTGGATTTCATCTAACGGTCCTTCTTTAGCATGATCCAATTGTCGATGTAGATTGCGGAACCGTAACTTGCGTGTGGTTTAATTCATCGCCCAAACTCTGCAATTGAAGTTGTGCGATTGTTGGTGAATTAACCACATTATTTGATCTTTGAATCGATGAGATCTGACGATCTAGAATAATTATGGGATTGGAAATAACATATAGTTTAATTCTCCCTTAGTACTCCATAATGAATCCCTTCCCTTGATTTGGCGTTTGTCTATCCAATGATCCTGGTTTTTCTTGTGGGGATTTCGATCTGTATCATGTTTCTGTACTGTTCTTTCCCTTCCGAGCTTCATTTGCGTCATCTCTTCTGAGCTTCCGATCTTCAGTCACTAACTCTCTTGAGCTCTTAATTTGTTGGTCCTTCTGTACATGGATTTTCATCTCTTTGTTCATACCAACTCATCATTATAATGTAAATACATCGTCTGTTGACATCAATGACAATATGTCCAACATAAAGGTTAGATCTTGTGCATACAGATGTATGGGGACCAACTAAGGTATCATATCTTGGTGGCTCTCATTATTATTTTACTTTTATTGATGATGCAACTAGAAAAACTTGGGTTTATTGCATTTGACAAAAATATGATGTTTTTGACACTTTTAAGAAATGGAAAGCTTTGGTTGAGAATGAGATAGGAAAAAGGTTGAAGTGTCTCATATCAGACAATGGAGGTGAATATTGCAGCAAGGAGTTTTATGATTATTGTTCATACCATGGGATTCGTAGAGAGAAGACAATTCCAAGAACACCACAAGAAAATGGTGTGTCAGAAAGGATGAGCAGGACAATCATTGAGCGTGCAAGGAGTATGCGATTGCATGTAGGGTTTCCCTTACAATTTTGGGTAGATGTTGTAGACATTGTTGTTTACTTGATAAACATAGGACCTTCAAGTTATTTGGATCATGGCCTTCCAGAGGAGGCATGGACATGTAAAAAGGTAAACTATTCGTTTTTTAAGACTTTTGGTTGTGAAGCATCTGTCCATATTGATAAAGAAAATAGAACAAAGCTTGAGGAAAAATCCAAGAAGTGTACCTTTATTGGATACAATGTTAATGATTTTGGTTATCGCTTATGAGATTATGATAATCACAAAATCATTAGGAGTAGAGATGTCATATTCAATGAGAAGTTTGTGTACAAAGATCAGTTGCAGGGAAATAAACATGAAAAAGAAAAACTAGAATACACAGTGCTTGATGAGATCACTGAAAAATACATTCCAAAGGTACTAGAAAATAAAAATGTAAAATAACAGGAGCAACAGGTACCTCAAATTCTTGCAAGTGTTGTTAGAATATCTACCAGGTTAAGTAGACCCCTTGAATGATACTCTCCTTCATTGTATTATTTATTGTTGATTGATTCTGGTGAACCAGAATGTTATGAAGAGGCAATGCAAGTAGACACTAAAAAGAAGTGGGAGCAAGGCATGAAAGAGGAAATGGATTCCTTGGTAAATAACCAGACTTGGGACTTGGTTCAGTTTCATTTAGGAAAAAGAGCATTTCAAAATAAATGGGTTTACATGTTGAAGAAAGAAGATGGAGGAAAAAAACGGCACAAGGCTATACTTGTTGTAAAGGGGTTTGCACAAAAGAAATGAATATATTTTGATGAAATAATTTCTTGTGTTGTTGAGATGACTTCAATTAGGACTATTTTAAGTCTTGTGGCAGTAGAAGATCTATATATTGAACAGTTAGATGTAAAAACACTTTTCTCCATGGGGATTTGGAGGAGGAGATTTATATGAAACAACTACAAGGGTATGAGGTCAAAGGGAAGGAGAATTTAGTATGCAGGTTGAAGAAGAGCTTTTATGGCCTAAAGCAAGCTCCAAGGAAGTAGTATTCGAAGTTTGATAGGTTTATGACTTAACAAGGTTATAGTAGATGTCATTTTGATCATTGTGTTTATTTTAAAAGGCTATAAAATGGAAGTTATATTATCTTGCTATTGTATGTAGATGGCATGCTTATTGTAGGGTCTAATTGCAGGATATAAATATGCTCAAGAATAAATTAGCTAATTCATTTGCGATGAAGAATTTGGGTTTTGCAAAGAAAATCCTCGGTATGAGAATAACAAGAGACAAGAAAAATTTTGAATTGACATTGTTTCAGGGTGAGTACATAGAGAAGGTGTTGGAGAGGTTTAGAATGCACAATGTAAAACTAGTTAGTACACCTTTGGACAACCATTTCAAATTAACTAAGGAAATGTGTCCCAAGACATAGGAGGAGATGGAATACATGTCCAAGGTCCCTTATTCATTAGTAGTTGACAAATTGATGTATGCGATGGTTTACACAAGACCAGATATTGCACACACAGTGGGAGTTGTGGGAAGGTATATGAATAATTCAGGTAAAGAACATTGGGAGGCAGTAAAGTCGATTCTCGGGTATTTGAGAGGTACTTCTACTCATGCATTATGTTTTGGAGGTTCAAACAATGTTCTACATGGATATGTTGATTCAGATATGGCAGGTGTTAAAGATAACATGAGGAGAACCACATGGTATGATTTTACTTTAGGTGGAACAACAATAAGTTGGATTTCAAAACTACAAAAGGTTGTTGCACTTTAAACAACAGATGCATAATATGTTTCTACTATAGAGGCTAGTAAATAAATGATTTAGTTATATAGGATTATGGAGGAATTGGGAAAGAAGTAGGAGAATAGCAGGTTGTACTATGACAACGAGAGTTCCACTCATCTTGTAAATAACTTAGCCTTCCATTCAAAGAGTAAGCATATACAACTCGGGTACCATTTCATACGATCTGTCTTGGAAGATGGAAATTTGATGTTGGAAAAGATACATACTAGCTAGAATCCTACAGACATGTTAACAAAGGGAGTAACTAGGGAGGAACTGAGTTCCTGCTCATCTTCAGTTGGTCTTTAAGAATGAAGGTGAAGATGAGAAATTTTCCAGGTCTAAGGTGGGGTATAGTCCACCGTGTATAACAACAGTGGAGTTGTTGTGATTAGTCACCAAGTGAGAGATTGTTGGTTGTGGAGTCTGATTATCTTCTTGATTTATAGGTTTGTTTCAGTTGTGCTTGGACCCCATTCCCTAACAGGGGGGTGTGGGGGGGCTTGCCCCCCCACAAATGTCACCAGGGGGGTTCGGGGGGGGAATTTTTTTTGTAGCCCCCCCTGTGATGTAGGAGCATCGTACAAAGACAAAGCATGCGCCTAGCCAAAGGAACAACTCGACGTGCAGATGAAAAAGGGCACGTTTTTATGAAAACGTTTTGAATTTTGAAAACTGAAGCATTAATGTAATAGCTAGGAGAAGCGTACTTACATATTTATGTCTTGGAGATATGAACAGATCTAGAGAATTACTCTCATCTGCCAGATGTAATAGGCATTTAAGTATGTTAATGTAAAGTAAGTAGATATGAATGTTAGATTAGACAGTATAGCAGCGTAGGAGGGAAAATGAATATAGACACCCTCACCCTTGTATCATGAAAACATGAACATTATTATCATTCAGATTTGATAAACTGGAGAGCTGTAGAGAAGAACCCATGTACATGAGCACTTGAGTTAATATATGAAACTTTGACTCAATTTTCATGGTGTTATGATGCTTACTGTTTACATTAGTTAAATGGTATGATTACAATTAATATTTTTCTCTGTTATGCATTTATTTCAATGTTGTATTGTGTGTATGATTTCATGTTGAATGTATGAAGTCAGAAAGAGAAGAAGAATGAGTTTCAATTGTTTCTTTCCCTGAGAATTCCTGCAAGGAGTGCAATGAACTCCCGTAAGGTGTGCGTTGACGAGGGTCTGAGTTTTATCTCAGAAAGCTCATGAGAGATATCGTTGTTCTCATACCAGCAGAAGTGAAGGTGAAGTACATAGCCGTGCAAGGTGTGTGTAGGCTGGTGGAAGCCTTAGAACTTGTCAACCAATGGGAAAATTGAAGGGCTACTATTGCAAAGAGTGCACATGGTCAAAGACTCAAATAACCATAGGTTATTTGAAAGTTTGCTGCAAGGAGTGGGAGCAGGAACCCTTTTGGAAGGCTTGAGTTTGCAAGTGAAAGCTCAGGAGAGATAACACCTTTGAAGTGTTCAAATGGAGACGAAGATCGAAACTGTCGCATAGAAGTTAAGTTCAGGAGGGAGAACAATCAGTCGTTGGGCAGAAGTCATTGAGGAGTGAATTGGGCGGTCATAATTCTTTGTGGAGAGCTCGCGAAATCGCGAGGACCATAGGATCTGTTGGAGTTGTAAGGTGGTTAGGAGTTGGACGAACTCACCACCCTAATATCAAGAATCAACATGAACCGTTGATCGTGGTCAATAAGAGCTGTTGATCTCGTTTCAACCCACGTTGTTGGATCATTTTGTGAACTTAGGGTTCATGATTTTTGGAGGGCAGACCAAATTCTTTGGCTTTGCAAAGTCTCGAGTTGCGAGGAGTAGGGAAGGAGATCCAGACCATTGGATCCAAGCCATGGGAGAATTGTTGGATTAGAACCTTCGCGGGGTATCACGTATCGGAGGTTCGGGAGTTAAAAGAATTTCTTTTTGACTGCAGAAGTCACAAAGTGTCGAGGACTCACGCGAACATGTAGCACATCCATTAGGTGGGGGCCGTGTGGTTGACAGGTGGCGTAACAACAAGCACCTAGAGAAAGGTGGAAGCGAGTGACAGCTGGAGGACACACGTCGCCTAGGAAGGAATCAACCCATTGTTGACTTATCACGTTTCAGGGATTTACAAAGGAGGAGCATGAGGACTCAACACTCCAACTCGCTAAGTTGCGAGTTGCGAGGGGTGCTAGAGTTAGGCCCTAGCCAGTGGTCGCTTGTAGAGGCGCTAGCGAGGAAGGAGCCATACCCGTATCGCATCTCGGGTATCGAAGGTTTGGAGTCGAGGGTCTTTGACTCACAAGCTCGCGAGATCGCGAGTCACAAAAGGCGCTTATGCTAAGGCCCAGTTGTGGTCACATGGAGACGTAAGGCTCGCGCCTGGTGTTAAGTTGCGCAGGGCGGGTTTTCACGAAGGACCTGTGGATCAGATTCGTGGGGTTCCAATAGGGATCCGAGGGAGCCGCTTTGGCTCGAGGAGAATTTGGAACGATCCTATGCAGATCTCGGACAGAGGGTCGGGGGTCTGGATCACCCTGGAGGGGGATTCAAGGGCAGTGCCCTTGAAGTGAAATATTGGGAAAAATTGTCTTGTAAAATATCGTAATTTCGTATTCAATCTAGACCGTTCATTATAAGGTCACAAATCTAGCAGTAGAAATTATTTTTAGGGTTTTTTTACCTAGAATGAAACCATCTCTTATGAGGGAATTGTATTGTGGTTGTGTATTATCGTGAATGATTTATTCTGAGAGAGGATACTACAAGAGAAAGCAAAGAAAGTTATAGTGGTTTGAGTTGTAGGTTGTATCCCTTCATTTTTGTTGGATAATAAGAAGGAAGGACCTAGAAATTTCTCTGGTGGGTGTAGCCCACATTGGGTGAACCACATATATATGTGTCTCTCTTGTATTGTGTATATTTTTTATTTTATTTCCGTATTTGTTTTATTTTATTGCTCTACGATCCTGTTTTTCTAACACCTTCTTCACTCGGTACCTGGAACTATTCAACATACAATATATGAAATTAAATCTAAATAAACCATCAATATTAATCATTAGAATTCATATAACTGAGGAATTAAATAATTGAAATATCAAGTAAGCTTCCCTAGATTCAATCCCTGGTTTGTCTACTCATGATTGAAGTGCTCATTTTTCGGGGCTGCCAACAATGTACCATATCTTCATCTTGAAAAATGAAGGAAGTAAGTTAGATATTTATTAAAACCTATAGCTATAAAGTTGTAGATATCATAAATACCTTTCCAACGGTATAAAGAACGTGTGAAATGGACTACGAGTCAAAAGTTATGGTCATTTTATGAAATGTAGTTTTTTAGGTTTCAGAGGAGTTGACACTAACTCCTCCGATTTTCCATAAGAGGAATTGATACTAACTCCTCTAATTTTCCATCAGAGGAGTTTGAACGAACTCCTCTGATTTTCCATCGAAGGAGTTTGAACAAACTCCTCCGATTTTCCATCGGAGGAGTTTGAACGAACTCCTCTGATTTTCCATCAGAGGAGTTTCAACAAACTCCTCCAATGCACATAGAAGGAGTTTAAACAAACTCCTTTGATTTGCATCAGAGGCCAATTCATGAACCTCGTTGGGTGAAATATGGAAGCGCAGTTATAAAAATCATTGAATGATCGTGTTGGCACACTCTCATATAAGCTCTATGGGTAAGCGGTTGTTGCAAATTCGAAGCCTAGATGTTGTCTCAGTATCATCGTCATGCATGCATCGCAAACTTAATGAGATTAAATAGTCGTGCACTGGGCTTAGTTTCCTGCTATGATGCTTGGTTCAATTTTGGTTTTGTATAATTGGAGAAAATATTTTGATTTTAAAAGGTAGTTTAGGTTAAAAAATGTTTTTTTTAAAGAAGGGAAACTTTTTTAAAGATTTTTTATAAATGGGGATCTACCCACCTTTTCACTTTATATTTAAAATGTTCTTAAATAATAAGTAAGAAAGGGGAAAGGGGTGGCACACCACACCCCTTCTCCCTCCCACTTCATTAAATCCATCATATTAAACCAATCAATAAAAGGGGGGAGGGGTGGTATGACTACGCCCTCCTTACTTCCAATTATGCTCCCTTTACAACATGGAGTGGGGTCATGGGTCACGCCCCCTCCATATTGATGTTTACATACCTCAAATCGAAATCCAAGCAAACCTTGAAATTTATTCTTCTGACTGCAAGCGCCGTAGTTAGTGTTGATTCTTTTGACCACGTCGTTGAATTTTGTGCTAAGTGCTTCGACTACAAGTGGAGACGTTAGTGTTAAGTCTTTTGACTACATCGCTAAAGTTTGTGCTAAAAGCTACGACCACAAGAGGAGAATTTAGTATTAAGTCTTCTAACTACATCACTGAAGTTTGTGCTAAGTGTGTCAATATACACACTGGAGTTATTAGCAACTTCTCCAAGCACACCGCTGGAGTTGGTGGTAAGTGTGTCGACCAATTGCTAAAGTTTAAGGTAATTACACCGATGACAAGCGTTATAGTCCTTGGATTAAGAGTTATTTTGTTTTTTTAATGGGGTGTGTGTGCTTTAAAAAAGAAAAGGGGAAACATGGATGGGGCACATGGGCCATGGGCCCTCTTCTCCACCTAACTTACCAACCTTTCCATGTGCTCCATATGAACCAACCATACCTTCTTTTTGCTAAAGATATTTTAATTACTTAAAAATTGAACTCATTTAAAACGTCTTAACGATCTTTTTATTTTATTTTAAATCTAAATCAATTTAAATTAAATCATTTTAAATGGAAATAACTCTTAATTTTCTCAATGCAAATTGACATGGACGTGAAACGGAGGGTACTGACCAGTAATCTTATCGAAGGAGGTTTTAACGTGAGAATCTCATAACTTATTCATACAACCTCTGATTTGGGTACTGCATTTTGCAATGTGGAGAGCATGAAGAGACCCTTTTAGTGGAATAATTTATCATGATATTCTACCATTACGTCGACACCATGGTTGATGAGCCTGTTTGGACGAGAAATTTCTAATGGTCGTTGTGGCACTTTTGGGCATCATATTTCGATTCTGTGAGTTGTGTTGGAACTATGACATCAAAAACCATACAATTACCCTATTCTGAAGATGGAAAATTCACTTTGGAAGACACCAAAAAATTACACTCGAGAGTGTTTTTTAATGAAAGTCGGTGTCCTGCATTCGCTAATGCTTCAACTGAATTAAATTCTATCAATTCATGTGCTATTTGTGATATATAGTCTCTTAGATCGTTCATTTATGTTGTAGTGATGTGTCAGTAGAATTAAATTATAAATTTTCCAAAACAGCCAACTTACATCCAGTGCATTTCAGAACCAACACAAGACCAATAGGTGTTGTGATTAACCCATTTGATGCTAGGTGAGGCTTCCAAAATGAATATTTAGTCATAAAATCAAGAAACAAAAAGCACACAAGATATTACCATGTGCGCGAAGAAATCCACTCGGGAACACTACAAACTTGATAAGGACTACAATTTGAAGCGAATAAAGTGAGATAGGCAATTATTGACCAACTGTCTACATAGGCGTGGAGAGTTTTGTCATTGGAAATGTAAGGAGATTGACTCATGAGTGAAGCAATAAGGGATCTGAGCTGAGAGAGGGATGAGATAAGCCTCATTATGAAAGTGGGCCACATTGACCTAGTCAGTGTTGGTGAGAGAGAGAAGATCATATTCAATGATGATGAGGGGTTGACGTCCTTCTTTTTTGTGTGTGCAAAACAACCTCCCAATTTTCTTGTCTTAGCGTCTCTACAAGACAAGAAATTTGACCCCCTTCAATTCTTCCCACCGAAACCCTTACACTCTCTCCCTCACACAAAATGGCTACGACCTAGTTTTTTTCTCTCACTTTCCCCGCCTTATCATTTCAGTTACTCCTCAGATCACTTCTCCCTGACAATATACACTTACGTGAGTCCCCCCTTCCTGCATTGATACATAGAGTACTGACGTGCGCATCCTTCTTCCACCTTTGCATTGATGCGCCATTTATTTTCTCGTCAGTACATCATCCACCTCCCTTTGAACTTGGCTGATGTGCTATCATGCTTCCGCCAAACCTCACTAACACACATCTTCATCACCGGTGAAGTTTTCATCAACATCATCTCACTGATATTGGTCACATGATTATCTTCACCATGCAAACACCTTTCACCAGCTGAATCCCTTCCACTCGCGTCATTTCATCACATTTCGACAGTGTCTCTCTCTTTCGATTCGTTGCACTGCATATCGACAAGGTTCGCCTCTTCATCCCAGACACACTTCATGTTCATAAGGTTTCCTCTCATGTTCTCGATACGTTAGTTGAAGGATGTCGACCCCTAATCATATCCAAATGCATCGAAGATGATCTTCTCTCTCTTGCCAACACTGACTAGCTCAGTGTGGCCCACTTTTTCCTTGAGGCTTATCTCATCCCTCTCTCAGCTCAGATCCCTTATTGTTGCACTCATCATTCAATCTCCTTACGTTTCCAATGACTAAACTATCCATGCCTATCTAGACAGTTGATCAATAATTTCCTATCTCACTTGATTTGCTTCAAATCACAGTCGTAATCAAGTTTATAGTGTTCCCAGTGGCTTTCTTCACACACATGGTACTATCTTGTGTTCTTTGTGTTTCTTGATGTTACGACTAAATATTCAATGTGGAAGCTTCACTTAGCATCAGATGGGTTAATCACAACACCTATTGGTCTTGCGTTGGTTCTGAAATGCACTTCGGGAGAAATTTGGCCCTTTTGGCTCCTAGACAGTACTAAGCGCACTAGACGTCAGTTGGTTGTTTGGTTGATTTATAATTTCATTCTACTGACACATCGCTACAATGTAAATGAATGATCTAAGAGACCATGTTGTGGGGAAATAATACCCTACGGACTAGCAAGCTAGGGTTAGACTTGCATGCAGATCATGACCTTAAAGAAATCACTTTTAACCTATCACCCCAAAAATCAAACCCCTTTTTCACATACAAGCATGGAAAGGACCTACTAACCTTTTTACTGATGTTTGGTGTAGATCCTCCATTGTGCTTTGTCCTCTTGCTCGCGCTGCTCCTTTCAAAGACAATGCTGCAATCAAGACAAAACACTACGCATGCATGCTATTTTCTACTTGAGGGTTAGAGATTAATCATAAATTGAATAAAACATATATACCTCATGCATTGGGACGAGAAAAGTATTCTTTATTATTTTCAAGATGAATCAACTTACAATCAATGTTGAGACCGGCCACCGTTCCTTGATCCTGATCCTGGGCTCCTCCTCTTCTTTGTCCTTCAACTGCTTTTCTTTAATTCTCCTTAAGCTTGAGGAAAGGCTAAAGGGTTGGGACAAATGGATTCGGCAATTGGGTAGAGTTTCTTTGCTATATTTTTCTTCTTCCAAATAGTACCCCTACCCCTTCTTTTATAGGCTAGAAGGAGCTAGGGTTTTGGACGAACTCTCAGCCATGCATGGCTGGGAGTTTTAGTTAATTGACCCATATCTTTTTGTCCCGTCAGCAACTTTCCTGTTTTTGTGCTTTGTTAGGTAAACGCGGGCTATAGTAGGCCTACCAACATTCCAACGCGTGCAGTAGTAGGCCTGCCAGCGTTCCAACGCGTGCAGTAGTGAGTTAGGGCGCGTTTGACTAAACTCAAAAATGATTTTCAAAGAGGTTCCTCAACATGGCTTTGGCAAGGAATGGATATGAGTTGGCCTGATTCTAGGTAAGCATGTGTGGTGCAATTTAGGGTTATAATAGATTCCCCCTAATGTGTGAGGTTAGAAGAGCATCTGATGGCCGAAATACATTACCAATTCTTTACCAATCTGTACTGATATGCTGAATGAGTGAGCCCAGGAATCAAGAATCAGGAGGTGTCGTCTGCAAAAAATATCAAATGTCTC
>SNQJ01S0063408.1:0-25338 GCA_010110895.2 Picea sitchensis
AATGAGTTGGCCTGATGCCAGGTAAGCATGGATAGTGCAATTTAGGGTTATAACAAGGGCACACTAGTTGAATTCATTAACTCAAAGAGGAAGCCTCAAGGTTTCTGAACACCTTGGAGGTAAGACTGTGCAAAAGAAGGCACAGAGATAACATAATCACTGAGGGTTATGTGGAAGCTCTGCCAGGAGGGCATTGAGCAAGTGCATAGATTGCACAGACGAAACTCTATTTCGAGTTCAGTGAGAAGACAAAGTCACTGAAGATTTTGTGGAAGCTCTGCCAGGAGGGAATCGAGCGAGTGCAAGGAATGCACCAAGAATAACTCCCTTTCAAGTTCCAAGATAAGAGAAGTGTCAAGGAGAGACACTTACAGATTTACTGAATACTCTGTTAAGCTCAACAAGGAGGGCTTGAGTAGAAGGTCATCAGGAGGACACCATATTTCCCTTTGAGGATACAGAAGGGTGAGTTCCCTAAAGGCTTGGGGAAATAAAGATCAGAAGAGATAGAACAATTGTGTGCAAGGACCCTGTAAGGAGTGTAGAGGTCAAGAAAACCCTTTGGAGGGTTCAGAGTTTGAGAAGCTTAGGAGGAGGAATGCTTCTTATAATACAGGAAGGAGACAAGATTTCAGGCTTCATAGCAAGAAGCAAAGATTAAGGCCTTTGAGACTTTGAAAATCTTCCAAGGGTAAGGAAGAAGCACATGCTCAAGGAGGAGCTACAACTTTCGTTAGATGAGCTGGAGAGGCGAGCTCTGGACCATCAGAGTCTACGTCCATATGCACGCAGGGAAGCGCACAAGGAAGAGAAAGAGATCTGGGACGTCAGATCAAGCACTGAGGACTGACATCCATCATATGCGGAGGAAGGTGCATGGAGTTTAACCTATGGGAGGTCGTGCAGGAGAGCAGCTGAAACAGATGGTGGAGACACTTCGGGGAGAAGTGTTGAGTTTCTGTGAGCCGTCGGATCCAGAAAAGGTGCGCGATGTTGAAACCTCGTAACTGCAGAAGGAGGGCATGAAGTTATTGGCCAGAAGTCCTTGAGAAGAAAAGGCAGACAGTCAAAATTCTTTGTGGAGAATTCGCCAAGTCATGAGGAACGTAGGATCAAAGGGATCTACAAGGTGGTTAGAGGCCGGTGAAACCCATCACCTTAGGATCCAGGATCTATGTGAACCATTGATCATGCTTTGCATAAGTCGTTGGATCATATCGCGAACACGGGGTTCGTGAGTTTGGAGGGTAGACCAAATTCTTGTTTTTGTGTGAAGTTCTGAGTTGCGAGGAATAGGGAAGAAGATCCAGACCGTTGGATCCAAGCCATGAGACAACTGTTGGATCAGAACCTCCGTGTGGTATCGCGTATTGAGATTTCGGTGGTTGGAAGAATTTCTTTTCGATTGCGAAGTCGTGAAGTGCCGAGTACCAAGGGCTTGGGAGAAAATGCGTTGCATCCATTAGGTGGGGACCGTGTGGTTGACAGGTGGCGCAAACATAGAGTGCAGAGAAAAGTGGAAGCAAGTGACAGGTGGAGAACACACATCGCCTGGGAAGGAGTCAACCCATTGTTGACTTATCATGTCTCAGGGTTTCATAAAGGAGGAGCACGAGGGCTCAACACTCCAACTCGTAGACTCGCGAGTTGCGAGTAGTGCTAAGCACTCGACCCTAGCCGGTGGTTATGTGTGGAAGGCACTAACAAGGAGGAGCCATACCTGTATCGCATTCTCGAGTATCAACATTTGGAGAAAGAGGATTCGAGGGTCATCGACTCACAAACTCGCAAGTTGCGAGAGGTTCTTGCGCTAAGGCCCGATTGTGGTCACATGGAGATGTAAGGCTCACACCTAGTGTTAAGTCACGCAGGGTGGGTTTTCACGAAGGACCTGTGGATTGGATCTGTGAGGTTCCAATAGGGATCTAAGGGAGCTTCTTCGGCTCAAGGAGAATTTAGAACGATACTGAGAAGATCTTGGCCTTAGGGAAGGGGGTCCGCGTGCGTCAGTTGTGGTATCAGAGCCTGCTTTTGTCTGTATATTGCAGGCAGAGGGAGCCAAAGGAAAAGGAAGACAGAGTGTTGAAGCTCTGTGATGATTGTTGCAAGGTGTGAAGCAGTCAATAGACAGTCAAGAGGGTTGTGGGAAATTCTGGGAGCACTCACAGTTTCAGAGTGACAACAACAAGTTTTCCAGGAGGGCGGATAGGAACAGGAAGATGGCTACTGAAGGGCATGGATGCAGTGGAAATAAGAACCATCAGTAGCAGAGAAAAGATGAAATGGATAAAGAACTCACTGAGATAAGGGCGAGAATGGAAGAACTTGCACTGCGGGTGCAACAAAACGCAAAGACACATTGGGTATATGAATGGCCCATGGGGAGGAAATCAAAGTGGCCAGTCAAGAAATTGTTGGCCCGAAGACATGAAGGCTATTGAAGGAATGGCTGAGGTATATGGAAAGCCTTAGAGATGAAGAGGAGATGGTTCATGCCTGTGAACCAGAAGTTGGGAGAAATCTTAGTGATGATGAAGATGAGAGATCGAGTAGAGATCTCATAGACTGCCAAGTGGGCAGAGATGGACTTTCAAATTGCCAGGTGGGCAATAGAAAGAGATCAAGTGAAGGTCTCATATGCTGCCAGGAGGGCGGTGTTGAAAGTTCAAGTTGCCAGGTGGGCAATGAGATGAGATCACTGGAGGATATCATAGACTACCAGGAGGGTAGAGAGGAAATCCCATATTGCTAGGTGGGCAAGGGAGAGCAGTTGAGACTGTCTAAAAGTCTCATGAACTCAGAGGTGAGTTTGGATCAGCTAGAGGAGCTGACGGAGAAGGAAGATTAGAAGAGAATTTTGATGATTGGAGGGATAAGAGTATTCCTACCAAGCAACCGAGTGAAGGCCGATGCATAGGATGAAGGTGCAATAGAGGAAGAAGGACAGCCAATAGAGACTATCAAAGAGAAAGAAGAAATGGAGCAAAAGTCAAAATCTTCCGCAGCAGAAGAAGAGCATGCAAATAAGATGCTCACTCCATGGGAGATGGAGCTAGAAATACTGGAGGATTGGTTGAACCATCCAAGGCCAATAAATGACTACCATGAGAATACAGTCATGCAGATGTTAGTAGAGGAGCATTCCAAGAAATCGCTCAGAAATTTCAGCTAAGGAGCTGAATAGTTGATGATGACTGCAATGACGAGGCATGCAACAACAGATGAAGGAAAATTCCAATCTGAGGAGCAATTGAAGGAAGTTGGAGATGCACCAGCAGGAGAAATGGTAGAAGAAAATATTTCAGAAGGTAAAAGTACTATAGAATTGGAGTCTGTAGCAGAGTGGTGACTCAATTCCACAAGAGAGGAAGAAGATGGCATGGGTGATCTAGTTGGTCTACCCATTTGCAGAGAAGAAGTGTAGTGGAGCAGGCTGTAAAAGGCGAGCCAACCTAGGGAGAACTTGGATGATATAATTGAGTAGATTAGAAGGCTGATGATCAGATCAATAGAAGCGGTCAACAAAGGGAAGCTGAGCAGAGGAGAACCTTCCATAGCAGCAGGGTAGCAGAAGAAATAACAACAACGAAGTGATGGAGCGAATGGACAACTCCAAAGAACTGTTTGGGATCCAGGGGGATTTCGACAACCATGCTAGGAAGATCATGAGCAGGAGCTAATGATTTTTTCACAGTAGAGGAGTATGATGCAGGAGAATCACTCCAACCCAGCTATGTGCCAGCTAGCAAACACATTCAATGGAAGGAGAGAGGTGCAACCCTCTCATTTTTCAAATTTGAATTTAATGTATTAAATGTTTGTAAGACTGGTAGAGACAAGCCATGCCTTTGAGCATGTTGTAGTTTGTGTCGCCTTTAATGGATGACATGTTGATGGAGATCTAGATCCGATTCGGACTAGACATCCATTCAATGTAATTGAATGAAAATTAATGAAAGTTGGTGAGATGGAGGGAAGCGCTTGAGGAGCCCCCTTTTGTAAAAAAAATTCTTTGTATCTGTAGGATTAGCAAGGAGAGTTGATTAGTCGAGATATTCTGTAGAGAAGACAGAGAGAAGAGAGGAGAGCTGAGACTTTTTTGCAGTCCAAGCTTACCCATATTGTAAATTGACCTTATGAGATTAATATAAAAGAAGTTTTTCCTGCATTCATGTTTTTGTATGGTTATGATTTCATCGATGAATGCTCTCGTGTGTGTATTCATTCTATGCTGTGATTGTGTGTTAGATTGCAATTGCAGGTTACAGACATAAGTCATTGTCTGTTGGGTTCTTTGATTTCTGGTGTGGGTTCTTTGTGGCTTCATGCAAGAGGTTTCATGACAGAGTACTATCATCTCTGAAAGCCAGTGCAAGGAGTGCACTTTTGAATTATGTGGAATTTTAGACAAATATGTGCCAGGAGGGCACACCAGTTGAAGTCATTAACTCAAAGAGGAAGACTCAAGGTTGTTGAACACCTTGGAGGTAAGACTGTGCAGAGGAAGGCATAGAGATAACATAATCATTGAGGGTTCTGTGGAAGCTCTGCCAGGAGGGCATTGAGCAAGTGCATAGAGTGCACAGAAGGAACTCTATTTCAAGTTTAGTGAGAAGACAAAGTCACTGAAGATTCTGTGGAAGCTCTGCCAGGAGGGCATCGAGCAAGTGCAAGGAGTGCACCAAGACGAACTCCCTTTTGAGTTCTGAGATAAGAGAAGTGTCAAGGAGAGACACTTACAGAGTTACTGAATACTATGTTAATATCAACAAGGAGGGATTGAGCAGAAGGTTGTCAGGAGGACACCATATTTCCCTTTGAGGATACAGAAGGGCGAGTTCCCTAGAGGCTTGGGGAAATAAATCTCAGAAGAGATAGCACAATTTTGTGCAAGGACCCTATAAGGAGTGCAGAGGTCAAGAAAACCCTTTGGAGGGTTTGGAGTTTGAGAAGCTCAGGAGGAGGAATGCTTCTTAGAATACAGGCGGGAGCCAAGATTTCAGGCTTCGCAACAGGAAGCAAAGGTTAAGGCCTTTGAAACTTTGAAAATCTTCCAAGGGTAAGGAAGAAGCACATTCTCAAGGAGGATCTACAACTGCCATTAGATCAGCTGGAGAGGCGAGCTTTGGACCGTCGGAGTCTACGTCTAGACGCATGCAGGGAAGCGCACAAGGAAGAGAAAGAGATTTGGATCGTTAGATCGAGCACTGAGGATTGACATCCATCAGATCTAGAGGAAGGCACATGGAGTTTAACCTCTGCGGGGTTGCGCAAGAAAGCAGTTGAAACGAATGGTGGAGACACTTTGGGGAGAAGTGCCAAGTTGTCGTGAGTCGTCGGATCTAGAAAAGGTGTGTGAGGTTTAAACCTCATAACTGAAGAAGGAAGGCACCAAGTTATTGGCCAAAATTCCTTGAGAAGCAGAGGTGGAAAGTCAGAATTCTCTGTGGAGAATTCACAAAGTCGAGAGGACCATAGGATCAAAGGGAGCTACAAGGTGGTTAGAGGCCAGTGAAACCCATCACCTTAGGATACAGGATCAATGTGAACCATTGATCGTGCTTTGCATAAGCCATTGGATCATATAACGAACTCATGGTTTGTGAGTTTGAAGGGCTGACCAAATTCTTGGTTTTGCGCAAAGTTCTGATTTGCAAGGAACAGGGAAGAAGATCCAGACCGTTGGATCCAAGCCACAGGGAAACCGTTGGATCAGAACTTCTGTGTGGTATCATGTATCGGGAGTTTGGTGGTTGGAAGAATTTCTTTTTGACTTTGAAGTCGCGAAGTGTCGAGCATCGAGGGCTCACGCGAACACATGTTGCATCTGTTAGGTGGGAACCACATGGTTCATAGGTGGCACAAACATAGAGCGCAGAGAAAAGTGGAAGTGGGTGACAGGTGGAGGACACACGTCGCCTGGGAAGGAGTCAACCCATTATTGACTTATCGTGTCTCGGGGTTTCGTAAAGGAGAATCACAAGGGATCAACACTCCAACTCGCGAACTTGTGAGTTGCCAGTAGTGCTAAGCACTTGGCCCTAGCGGGTGGTTATATGTGGAAGGCATTAACAAGGAGGAGCCATACCCGTATCGCATTCTCAAGTATCGGCATTTGGATAAAAAGGAGTCGAGGGTCATCGACTCATGAACTTGCGAGTTGCGAGAGGTGCTTGCGCTAAGGCCTGGTTGTGGTCGCATGGATATATAAGGCTCACACCTGGTGTTAAGTCATGCAGGGCAGGTTTTCATGAAGGACCTATGGATCATATTCGTGAGGTTCCAATAGGGATTCGAGGGAGCCTCTTTGGCTTGAGGAGAATTTAGAACAATCCTAAGAAGATCTCGGCCCAAGGGCAGAGGGTCCTCGTGCATCACCCCTTCAAAGGAACACCATCCTTAGTGTTCTTCTCAGTAAAACCTACCATGCCTTTATATTTTAGTTGTTTCAAAAATGTATTTCCTCTTATTGGTTTGGTCCCTTATAGACTTTTGGCATTTAGCACCTTCCCACAATAGTCTCAGACATCGAGTATATTAATTCAAGTTTTCATGCATAAACATTTCATTGTTGTTAAAAAATCAAAGAGAGGTATTCATATTAGTAACATACTTATCTATGCAATTCATGGATCTGCATCCTTATGGCTATCACATTTACTTGTCTCACTATTTTTCCTTGACATACCCATTATGCTCATGATCCCAATCAACAATTTAAAATTTTTATCGAAGTATCCTCTTCCTTCCAGTCACTCACCCTCCAGGCCTAGGCTCTGGAATCCCCTTCTCTACTATGGAGTCCCTCCAATAATCCGTATTTTGTGCCAAGTATTTCTCACACAAGAAGAGTTTTAGAGACTTCATCGAGTCTTATAGCTCAGGCATCCCTTTGGCTTGCTCTGTCGAGGTGTCCCTCTGGCCCATTTTACCTCAAAATGATATTCTTTTCTGGAAATCATGGATTATCACATGGTTCTCATGTCACAATAATATCCTCTTTCCATGTTTTCCATATTGAAAACCATCATTTGTCCCTCCAGGAAATATCTTTCATCTCACATGTATCACATGCATATAGTAATTGTGAGATACTATCATTAATTTATCAAAAATTTCAAATTTGTTACCCACAAATTTCTAATCCCACATTTTTATTTTCAGATCTATTTCATACTAGATCCGGATTCCATAAGCATGATATTTCCTTATCATAATTTGTCTCTTTTGCAACCAACATGATTTGGTCCTCCTTATGGGATTATACTGTTTCCATATCCAAGACCTTCTTTCTTTCAATTCCATCGTCACATAGCCAAGAAAATTGTTAGTCCCTCATGCACATACATTTTCATTGATCACTTTCAGTGGCTCCAAACCAATTCAAAATGGTGCATACTAACAATTAAATCACTTTTATCTATTCCATAATATGAAGTAAAAGGAATTTATCAATCCTTACATATGAATTATTTCAGCATACCAAGCCTTCCAAAATTCTTTCAAATTTCATAAGAGTTCAATCAGTGTATTCATGTCCATAACCACATTCACACATAATGCATCCTTGCATTAATTTTAGACTACCACATTTTCATGTTGGGTTCTTTTGCATAGTGAGTTGGAACTCATCCAACTTCTCACCTCGTGGCTTCTTTATCAGCCTTCATTATTACAACAGGGGCGTGTTTCATGTCTGGAGTCTATCATGACTTCAAATCTGCACATATTATATGAAATTGAAATTTTATATGAATGCATTCAATAATTCTTTCTTTGTCGACAATCAGGGTGCCAATGTTCATGGCCACCTAGGTTTCCTCTCATTCTAAAACTCTAGTAGAATGTTGGAAGGTTCTCCTTCCATAGTGTAAAATCCATTGCCTTCCCCTCATGCAAACATGCATTTCCTCAATGCATTAAATTAACATGTTTCTTATGAGCACTTTTTTTCCCAATCATTCCTTGATTGGTCAATGTATTCATGACATATTTTTTCATGAATTTCTTGCAAGGATCCAAATCATTCTTGGATGCCATAGGTTCTTCCCTCTATCAAATCCAATATTTTCTTACACATAACATGCCTTATCACATTCAATTTTATATCAACTGTCATGTGAAATCAAAATGCATGTGTCATTTAAATCAATAAAACAATTTCATATATGTTCCAATCATATCTACATACACTCTATCGCATTATCCTAAATGTTTTATGAGTGAAAACACAACCAAATTATCAGTTGTATCTACAATCATACAACCATTATAATTCTGATTCCAAAACATTCACGCATAACAACATTTCATTTGTTCTCAACCCAAAGAAACACAATAACCATCAAGAGGGGAGTTGAGGGACTCTCCCTTTTTTCAACTCCTCCTACACAGTCTAGAATTTCTAGTTTAACTGAA
The DNA here is from genome assembly GCA_010110895.2 of Picea sitchensis. NCBI lineage: Eukaryota > Viridiplantae > Streptophyta > Pinopsida > Pinales > Pinaceae > Picea > Picea sitchensis. The sequence continues at coordinate 8,419 of SNQJ01S0063408.1, forward strand.
CTATTCCCAAGGCCTCTCTACCTTTTCACATTCATGGATTTAACCAAGATCATTCATTTAAATATATTCATTAAATTCTTTTCCTTTTACTAGCTATACTTTTTAAAGTACACAACTCTATTAAAAAATTAGAGTTTTGAAATGAGAAAAGTGTTCCTCTTTCTCCCTTCTTTGCTTCTGCAATCTATCCCTTCGGGATATTCCTACCCCATTCCTTGAGCATTCTCAGTCAATATTATCTCATCCTTTCCTCGATGCAATGGCATGCTACATCATCACAATTTTAGTTCACAATTAGTCATGAACAAGTGCATTCCCCAAACAACATTAGATCAGTCATCCATTCATTTGCATGTCTCCTATGTTTGCATTATATTTTAAAATGTAATCAAGATTCTTAGATAAATAGGATTTTTAGCCCACTTCCTAATTTTCTGCATTCATTAAGGTTATGGCTATGTTCTATTGACAGAGTATTTACATAGCTCCTCCACATGGAACTTCTTCAGCATGCAACCCTCTCGCTACATATTCAATTTCATCTTAAATATACTCAATCTAGAGTCACCTTCAACTTCATTATTTCAGAGGTTCACCTAATATTCCACAAGGAATATAAGCATGCATTTAGATGATACATTCACACATCAATATTTATTCCATCAACTTTCGTTCGTAATTCATTTAACTACATGTTTTAACATGATGTGTGTTTTACCATAAATACATTGTATTCATGCTTGTCCACAACTATCTATATGAAGCTTTGAAGGTATACTCATTCTTACTTCTATTCATAAAACAAATCATTCCTACTCATTTTCTCTTTTGGCATTTCATGTTATCTCTTCCTTTCTGAGGAGTGGCATCTCTCCTTAAGCTATTATTTTGACCAAGACACTTAGACCCTCCAACATAGGGTCATCCATGCATTCATGGAATTATTCAGTCCAGGAAAGAACACTCCTTTCCTTACTTCCCTCTTACTCAATAAGTCACACCATGCCTTTTAAGTATGTAAAAATATATATTTATATCATGCATGTGCATCACTTGCACCCATTTATATCATTCATATACATTTATTGAGTTTTTACATCATCCTTTTCCAAGGAAAACTTACAGTCATCCACATGACTAGTCTCAGAGGCATACTCATAATTATGTTGCCCTCTCTCATGGAAACAGCCAATAAGAAATCACTCTTTCCCAACTGCTATAAAAGAATTTAAAATTTAAAAATACAACTAGGTATATTACGACATTACCCAGAGAAGTAAAATGCCCATATCTAGCTTCCTTTCATACCTCAAACCATTCTTGGTCAATAGACCTTTACCAAGGGAATTTTCTCTTAATTATATCTAATTGCTACCTAAGTATACCAAGCCATATCCATATGGATACCATTCACCTCTAGATGTCAATCAGACCCATTGGTCATCTAGAATTGCTCCAACACTTCCTTTATCATACCTTGTATCAGTATCTCATTAATAATTATAGCCCTATCGTCATAAGGAAATAAGAAACAATATTATTATCATTTCATTCATGTTGTTAATTCTTTTGTTGACATCAGGTCATTATTGACCAATTTAGTCCATTCGCATACCATACTCTACAACCCACCACCGGTTATAACATATCTATTTGTATGTTACATACCTTCTTACTCAGTACCATATGCATTACAATATATCTCACCTTGCACTTTCATGCATAAACAAATACTCAAATCAATATACATCTACACACATTTGTATAGCCATGAGCTCATAAACTTGCTCCTATGTCTATATCATTTTACCTCTTTTCTGAGGACTATCAATAGTCTGAAGTAATATTTCTTCTTTGTTTGATTGGATTATCTCAAAAACAAGTGCCATTCATTATAGGTCAAGTCAACTAACCTTAAACATTTTCCATCAATCCTTTAGACATGAGGACATATACATAAAGGGTTTAGTTTTCTATTTTTAAGAACCAATTATGATTTCCAAGGATCCAACAACCCATACTTATAGGCAACATTACAACTTTTTATAACCATCTAGTTTATTCATTCTCTATACTTAAGCATCCCTTAACAATATTATTCCATTTTCAACCATTGATACTTGTTAGCGTATTCCCACTCCTATAGAAGTAGTTTTCATTCCAACAAATTATCAATATGCTTCTTCTGTTGCAATCAACATGATAAGATTTTCTATTGTAGGGAATTGCAAAACAAGATTTCCAATGCGTAGTCCTTCCCCTAAAGAAATTAATGCATATAATAAATAAACTTTTAAGGTAGAGGAAACATTTCTAATAGGTGTTGGATCATGTTGTCATTGATGCCAATGGTTTGATTGATTGATTTCAAATGGATTGACTGATAGGATTGATTGATTGATGATTGATGTACAATGTAGATGTGTTTTCCTTGATGAGAATGATAGATGTCAAGTGGAAACCAATCGATGAAGATGGATCATTGATAAGATGCATAGATGAAGATGGATTAATGATTTGTCATTGATACATGATGAATATGGATTCTTTGATATATGATGCATAGTTTGTTTGATGTAAATATTATTTCCTTGTCATGTTTGAAAATAAGTACAAATGGATGAACTCCAAAGTGGTCCCCTTATGGTGAAATCCCTCATGGGAAGATGCTTTGTGGTTGAGTTGTGGTTGAAAGAACTCGTGCTTGTATGAGGAATAATGAGATGAATATCAGTGATCTTGTTGGTGAAACTATCCTAGATGAATAGTGCTTGTCATGCCATTTACAGTGGTATGTGGAACATCACATAACTCCTCATGGTTTGAGAGTTATGGCCTTACGAAGTTGAAGAACCCCATGTGTTGGCTTGACTCCCCAAATGGTAAAAGAAGTCAAAGCGCCCTAAAAGAAGAAATCATTATTTAAATGATTAAGTAAAGTGACTAAGTCAGAAGGATTATTTAAATATTAAAGTAAGGTGACAAAATTGAGGAGGAATATTTAAATGATAAAGTAATGGAGAACTTTCTATTTATGGAAAGTGGTTAACCTTAAAATAAGAAAAATAGGTTAAGTGACCTAGAAATGGGTTAAGTGACCTAGATCATGAACGTATAAATAATATAGCAATGGTCTCTTGCAGATCATCCTTTTTGTGGGTCAATGGAGAGCTTCTTGTGAGATTATCTTTTTTAGTATCTATGGAGAGATTATTATGAGAGCATCTTTGGTGTGGATCTCTTGAGCATGATTGAAGATCTATTCTAAGAAAGAGAGAGTGACAAGGATCTCATGGATTCATCAAAGTTTCGGAAATATCAGAGATCTTGACGGAAAAATTCTCGGAGCTTCAGAAACCCTAGTTTCCGAGGTATACATAGGCTGTAATGAGCCAGGTCGCGTACATAAGTGGGTTGTATGAGGATAGGGCCCATACAAGGGATAAAATCATGGAGCTTTGTGTTTGAGCTGATGACTGGCTATTGAAGACTGAAGAAGGTTCCATATCTGCATTCTACGGGCTCAGATTTGTAATTGAGACACTGGTATGGTTACATTATTGTATTAATGAATAGTATTGCTTGTTGTGTTGTGAATTCTTAGGGAATTCTTCGTATGGTTGTTGTGATGTGGTTTATGTTGGTTGATGGAGTGAGAAGTACTCTTGTGATTCAGTTGTGATATGATTTCTATGGTATACTAGTTTCTTATACATGATTGAGTTAGCATTCATATTGATTGGTTGTGGAGCATGAGTAAGCCATTGGAGAGATTGGATGTGTTGTGAATCGTTGGTGGTCAGTTTGGATAGTAGAAGATAGAAGAGAATGTGATTGCAGATTATAGAGGATCTAAGTATGTGATGAAAAGGATCAACCCTAATAACTCATAAGGTATATGTAGGCTGTTGTATATATTATCCATGTACATACATAGGCTGTAGTGAGGAAGGGTGTGTACACACACGGGTTTCACTACTGACAGGTCGCGTACCTATTGCATATTGATATCTATTGAGGATTGTTGCCTCATCTCAGTTGGTGTTGAGGATGTAAGCTGAGTCTTGCATTATAGAGATGGTGCTCTTGTAGAGTTGTACTCTATTCAGTTGTTGCTGATAAACCCCAAGGATTGTAGTCCGAAATAAAAAGAAAATTGTACATACATCTTGTGTTCTTTATGTTCCTTTGGTGATGAATGATTGATTATGTATGTTTCTGATATATGATGTTGATATATGCTCACATCTAACTGGTTATAAATGACAACAATGAGTAATGAGTAAATGTTGAATACTAACTAATGAGTTTTGTGTAAGAGGGAAGTTTTAGTTAAAATGAGCCCCACACTCATTCACCCCCCCTCTAAGTGTGGTAAGTGTGTCCAACAATTGGTATCAGAGTGAGCCTTCACTACAAGACTTAACAAGAATGAAGTAGATCCATAGACACACAAATGGATGATGAAGTTACAATCCTTGATGAGGAAAAATATTCTACTTGGATAATAGAAATGAGAGTACATTTGAAGGAAATGGGAGCGGCTATTTGGAAGACAGACATTGGTGGATCAGTTCCTTTGAAGAACAAGTCAAAGTTTGCAGCTCAAAGGGATGAAAAGAAGAATGATGCATTTTCTCTCAAGACCATTCTTAGTGGACTCTCAAGCCCTATCAAAGAGAGCATGGGACAATGCACTTCCGCCAATGATCTATGGCTAAAGCTAGAGGAGACATATCAAATCAAGAAGGAGAAGGAAGATATTGAAGACCACTCCATCAAGATTATCAAAGGTAAAGAATCGTCAGAAACCCTTGATTGTATTATTTCAAAATGTTATCTTGAAAACATTTCAAGTGAAGACAGCACAAAGGAAGATCTCAAAAGTATTTCAAATGAAGATAAAGAATCTCCAAAGACTCTTGATTGAAATGATTCAAAATGTGATGATGTTGAATTTTTCTCAAGTGAAGAAGAAGATCTAGAAATAATTTGTGTAAAGTTTGATGGTAGTTATCCCATTGAAAGAATAGAAGAAAATCTATTAGAGCTTCAAAAATAAGTTAAAGAGGGTTTATATAGATATAGCAGTGATCATTATTATACACACTATAACTATCTTTCAGATAACACTAAGAAGTTTCTTAGGAGGAATCAAAGGCACATCTTGAAGTTAAAGTGAATGCTCAAAGAACAAGAAGAGAGAAATAAGACTAAATTAGAAGAAAAGGAAGAAGAGATCACAAGACTAAGGAATGAAAAAGAAGATATGAAGGTAGATGATGAGATTAGAAAAAGTTTTGAAACTATTGTCCATATCAAGACCCAAATTGAAGAAGCCAAAAGGATAGAGGAACTATTGAAGAATAAAATAATTGAAAAGGAAGAGTCATGTTGTAAGTTAGAAGCTGAAATTGTTGATCTTAGAAAGAAAGTGGAGAAGTCAAACAAATTCTTGAATAGCTTGCAAATCTTGGATGAGATCTTGGAAAGTCAAAGATTACCATATGATAAATTAGGTCTTGGATACAAAGAAGAAGCTACACATGATAAAGCAAGCACCTCAAAGAATCATGAGGTAAGTCCATCAAAGAAGGAAGACAATGTTGCAAAACAACCATCTACACAAGGAAAATAAAATTTCAAAAGAACAAAGCTAGGAAGACATCAAGAAGCTATCTTTGGGACACCAAAGAAAATGTATGAAAGTATTTTTCATGGGCATTGTTATTCATGTAATGAATATGGTCACAAATATTTTGAATGTATATCTTATGAAAGGAGATATAATGGAAGATTTTATAACACCATAAGATGTTGGAGATGTAATCAAGTAGGACATATTGTTGTTCACTGTAATTCCATGAGATGCTACAGCTGTAGTGGATTTGGCCACAAATCCCAGGAGTGATGGAACACAAGAAGATAGTACATGATAAGGAATTCACATAGCATGGATAGAATATGGAATGAAGTAAGGAAGGGAGACATTTTTGAAAAGATGGATGCTCAGATCTCAGGTTCTGAGGAGCAGGGACATCTATAGAAGTGGGTGAAGAAGATAGAGCAGCCAGAACATAATGAAAGACTGAAGGGAAGCTCAAGGGTATCATCTACTGAGGCATATGCGGGTGACGGTGGTATCATTCGCATACATACATGGGATAACCTTGAATAGGTCGTGTACATACATGCTATGTTGTGCATCATGCCACGTATATGTGGAAAAGCCTTGGGAAAAAGGCAATGCACATGGGTTGCATATTGATGTGATGGTATAACTCTGTGATGCAGGGTATGACATGGTTTGTTACAGGTTCTAACACTATTTTTATGTAGGTCTAAATGTTCATCTATTGGATTATGTAAAATAAAATCTCAGGTGCATGGCACTAACCCATGAGTATGGATTGATGCATTTTCGGTTGAAGAACAATGCTGGTAATATCAGTGAAGTTATGGAACCTTGGTTATGTAATGTATCTTGATTGAAATATTATGGATGGGCTACATATTGGGACATTTAGTTGGTGATTTGATGAGGTGATCATGTTGTACATCATTGATGATCTATAGTTGATGCATGATTGGTAGAGGCACCTACTAGCAGTTTGATTGGCACATATTTTATGGAGGATTTGACATACTTGCTTGGTACAAATAGTGATACATGTTGATGTACATGTTTGGTATATGTTTGGATGATTGGTACTTGGCTAAAATTAAACCATTGGTATTACTTGATTAGCACAACAAATTGGTATTTGTTTGATACATGGTTATGGTACTTGGTTCATGATGGAGACATATCATGAGTAAGATGCACATGGTCGACATATTGGTAGATGCACATATTGGCATATGATTGATACGTTCCATGGATGATATCTTTTGGCACCTTGCATGATGTTGGTGTACATGGTTAATGGGTGGTACATGATGTACTTGGTTGATATTTTGTTCATAATTCTATATTTTATTGTTGACATATCTTTTGTTTCATGATTCATGGTATGACATAAGTTTGATGCATGGACAGGTCTAAGGATCGTCTTTGAAAGAGAAGTTGATCAATAATCCGGTTGAGCAGTAGAAATTTCATGTTGATCATATTGCAGAGGAGATAGGGGGAGACACACCCATAGGGGGAGTCATTCTTCTTCCCATGATTCTAGGAGGAGATATTTATCAGATGGATGCCTAGAAAAGAACCCCATATTTGAAAAAAGAGCATAGAGGCATAATTCTAGGGGGAGTGATGGTCACAGGGGGAGTATGAACGATTTATCTTCAACATTACATCAGAGTGTTATCCCTTGTTCAAAAAGGGGAGATATTATTCAGAGGAATGTCAAAGGAATTCAAGTAGGGGGAGCATCCCTAAGAGGAGAATGACCCTTTGCCATTGATGTCAAAGGGGGATAAATGGTCACATTGATGTGATTAATGTTTAGAAATGGGGAGAGATAGTCATATTGATATGTTTGATGAATATTGATGTAGAGCATGACTTGTCTAGTTGTTGACACCAATGATTAGTGTTGACATCAATGTTGGTATTTCCATCAATGCCAAAGGAGGAGATTGTTGGATGATGTTGTCATTGATTCCAATGGTTTGATTGATTGATGTCAAAGGATTGATTGATAGGCTTGATTGATTGATGATTGATGTATAATGTAGATGTATTTTCCTTGATGAGAATGATAGATGTAAAGTGGAAACCAATCGATGTAGATGGATCATTGATATGATGCATAGATGATGATGGATCAATGAGTTGTCATTGATACATGATGAATATGGATTATTTAATATATGATGCATAGTTTGTTTTATGTAAAGATTATATCTTTGTCACGGTTGAAAAGAAGTACAAATGGATGAACTCCAAAGTGGTTCCCTTATGGTGAAATCCCTCATGGGAAGACGCTTTGTGGTTGAGTTGTGGTTGAAAGAACCCATGCTTGTATGAGTAATAATGAGATGAAGATCAATGATCTTGTTGGTGAAACTATCCTAGATGGATAGTGCTTGTCATGCCATTTTTGGTGGTATGTGGAACGTCACATAACTCCTCAGGGTTTGAGAGTTATGGCCTTACGAAGTTGAAGAACCCCATGTGTTGGCTTAAAGTCCCAAATGGTAAAAGAAGTCAAAGTGCCCTAAAAGAAGAAATCATTCTTTAAATGATTAAGTAAAGTGACTAAGTCAAGAAGGATTATTTAAATATTAAGGTAACGTGACAAAATTGAGGAGGAATATTTAAAAGATAAAGTAATGGAGAAATTTCTATTTATGGAAAGTGGTTAACCTTAAAATAAGAAAAATAGGTTAAGTGACCTAGAGGGTGAAAGTATAAATAACATAACAATGGTCTCTTGCAGATCATCCTTTTTGTGGGTCAATGAAGAGCTTCTTGTGATATTATCTTTTTGAGTATATATGGAGAGCTTATTATGAGAGCATCTTTGGTGTGGATCTCTTGAGCATGATTGAAGATCTATTCTGAGAAAGAGAGCATGAGGAGGATCTCATGGATGGATCAAAGTTTCATAAATATCGGAGATCTTGATGAAAAAAGTCTTGGAGCTTTAGAAACCCTAGTTTCTGAGGTATACACGGGTTGTAATGAGCCAGGCCATGTACATACACGGGTTGTATGAGGACAGGGCGTGTACAGTGGATAAAATCATGGAGATTTGTGTTTGAGATGATGACTGGCTATTGAATACTGAAGCATGTTCCAGATCTGCATTCTATGGGTTCAGATCTATCCCTAAGACACTGGTATGGTTACATTATTGTCTGAATGAATATTATTTCTTTTTGTGTTGTGAATGCTTAGGGAATTCTTGGTATGGCTGTTGTGATGTGGTTTATGTTGGTTGATGGAGTGAGCAGTACTCTTGTGATTCACTTGTGATATGATTTCTATGGTATACTAGTTTCTTATACATGATTGAGTTAGCATTCATATTGATTGGTTGTGGAGCATGAGTAAGCTATTGGAGAGCTTGGATGTGCTGTGACTGGCTGGTGGTCAGTTTGGACAGTGGAAGATAGAAGAGAATGTGATTGCAGAATACAGAGGATCTGAGTATGTGATGAAAAGGATCAACCCTAATAAATCAGAAGGTATACACAGGTTGTTGTATATATTGGTCGCGTACATACACGAGATATAGTGAGCAAGGGAATGTACACATGTGGGTTGCACTATTGATAGGTTGCGTACCTGTTGCAGGTTGATATATGTTGAATATTGTTGCCTCATCTCAGTTGGTGCTGAGGATGTAAGTTGAGTATTTCATTATAGAGTTGGTGCTCTTGTAGAGTTGTACTCTATTCTGTTGTTGGTGATAAACCCCAAGGATTGTAGTCCGAAATAAAAATAAAATTGTACATACATCTTGTGTTATTTGTGTTCCTTGTGGTGATGACTTATTGATGATGTATGTTGCTGATATATGCTCACATCTAACTGGTTATAAATGAAAACAATGAGTAATGAGTAAATATTGAATACTAACTAATGAGTTTTGTGTAAGAGGGAAGGTTTAGTTAAAAAGAGCCCCACACTCATTCAACCCCCCTCTAAGTCTGGTAAGTGTGTCCAACAATAGGCTCATCTTAACCTTACTATTCCAGTTCTATGATTTCTCTCTAGCCCATCTAGGCCTAGTGTTTCAACTATGCTCTGATACCACTTTGTAAGACACCCAACCCCATAGGTACTTTTTTAAAGGATGGGGAATCATATTTTCACTTTTCCCCAACCATCTCAAAGCCTATTCGCGAGGGAACCATCAGCTACTACTCATCAATATATTTATAACGAATGTTACCATGCTCAAAACCACACTTTGGATCAAAATTTATGGCCTTCTAAGTTTTTCATGTTTTTATTTTGCCATGAGACACGTTATTGCCACATGGCATCCACATGGTGATGAGTGGCTCCTGCCACTTGATCCATTGGATTATTTTTCTATATGTTCCATAAATTTTATGTCTTGGATTCACTCAGAGTTCCTCTGGTCAGAGTGCTTCCCCCATTCAGAATCTTTTTCCACTCTGACAAACATACTTCAACCATGTGTAACTCTGACGGATCGGATAGTCCTCTAAGTTAGGGTGATCAATGACTATGATCACTTTAGATTATTTAACTACTCGTTGGTTAGTACTCGCCTCCCTTTCTAGAACCTACGACACATGGCATTGCCACAAACTTCTACCTGGGTCTCTATTGACACTGTGTACCAACCGCTTTGTGTGACACGTGGAATACATATTCCCATGGAACTTTGCCTCAAAATGCCAACTCACCATCACATGTGGCTTGGTATTTGTTTGACACATGGAACCACCCATTTTGAGACATGTGGCATGAAGTGGTGCTTTAAGTTCTTGTGGGTTCCATGACAGATCAATGGTTGTTGTTTCATCACGACCACCCTTTAATCAACGACCCAAATCAACCCTCGAAGTACCCCCATCAGAGTATCTTCCCCACTAGGACCGCCACTCACTTCGACCAGATCTCTTCGATGAACAATTGAGATATATCAACCAATAGATATGATGGATAGGATTCAGAAACCTATCCCAAGGGTTCATACCGACAAGGTCTCACTCAAACCTTCCTACAAATTATTAGCTTACACGCGTCAACCACTGGGACATGCTTGGGCTCCTCATCAACATGAACTCAATCTTCCTCTTATATTCACTTAAGTGGGACCCCATGTAACATATGAGTTGGCACCTAGGGCACGTGGTTGTTAGGACCCTGAAATGTCCCTTTTCACTACACCTTTTGATCACTCAACCTTCTCATTCCTAAGCTAAATGACTATTATAATGAGCACCAAGACCCTTTTTCCCAAGGTATGAACTATTCATCTTGATTTTATATTTTCATTTACTTAGCATGTTTGATTTATAACGTTCACTTATTTTACCCATGAAATGATTTAACTAATGATCAAAATGTTAGAACAACCTACTTCGAGAAACTCGTTGTTGTTATAGCTATGCGCCAATCCTGGAAGTTGTTACATAACTTCTGCAATGGATGCCCATCAATCCTGGAAGTTGTTACACAACTGCTACGACATAAGCTTGTTAATCTCGGAAGTTGTTACAATGGACGCAATTGTTACACAACTGCTATGACAAAATCTTGTTAATCTTGGAAGTTGTTACAATAGACGCCACCAGTCCTGTTGTGATATGATTGCTGCAACACTTGCTGATTAGAATGTTGGCTCATGATGTTGATGAAGGAGAATTCAAGATTTTGTATTAATGATATCTAACGAATAGCTTGAGAATCGGGGATTCTCAAGACTGTTCTATTTTTGAACATTGAACGACTCTGACTTTAAATTGTAGATCTTTTGTAATGTAAAGGGTTGTTAGTCTTTTTTTCCTTGAACTGAAGAAAGTAGCGATTATTGTACACAAACATCTTTTTGGCAATTGAATGAAGAAGTGGATTGAATTTCTTTAGCAGACTGTAACCTATCTCTTTGAGTGGATTCTGTGAGAAGGAAAGGGCCCACCTTCCTCACCAATTCCCCTCTATTTCAAATTATAGATTTAGTCATTTTCATTGCAAATGGTTTAACTATTAGATATTTCTGAATATAACTGTTGTTACAGTTTAGTTCCTTCTTGGTAAATGCACATAGACTTGTCTCATGAGAATTAGAAGTCAGTTGTTGAACATGGCTGGAGAACTGATTTTCCTTTTTCTGTAGTAGGTTAAAGTCTTGTTTTGGAGAATTAAAAGTGTGAAGCAACTTCTTGCAATAAGTAGATTTCCCTTCCACAATAGTATAGAATTTCTTCCTGCAAAAGTAAATTAGAAAGTTAGATTAAGGTAGACAATTCATGGATTTTGTATATTCATCAGTTTATATTGAAATTGTGATTTTAAGTCAGTAGCACTCCAGCTGTATCAGTAGAATTATGTTAGCGATAATGTTTGTTTGTTTTGTTAAAAAAAATAACTTCCCTACTACAATTAGATTAGAGATGCTTTCATAATCTAGCATAGACTGTGCAGAATTATCTTGAAATAACATAGTTCCCTGGGTTGACAATTTATATTGAACACTTTGATTTTCCATTCACTTAGACGATTAAAGTTCCCAACAGTGGCCCTACCCAAATCTACCATTGGGCTTGATGCATGGCACTCAGACCACGTCACAATTTTATCCCTCAAAGTGCTAAGTCACCTTGACACATGGGCCAATCACCGTGTGTCACGTGGGTTGTGTGACACATAAAACTACCATGTGGAATAATGTGGGTGTACACATCATCACAGGGAACTCAACTTATCCATCCATACATTGACACCTATTCTACCAGTGACATGCTAGCCTCCACATTGGCACCTCCGTCACTGTTGGAACATAGTGGGCAGACTTGGGGTTAATCATTCAAATACCAACAAAACCTTTAGAAATCGACCCTTTGGACATCACCTGCAAATTAAGTGAAGTCTCACCCGAGGTATCTAGAGGGGCTGCAGGAACCAAGGTTTTGCAGTGATGAGGGGAAGTGAGGCATTCTTCATGTTCTTACTACCATTTATCCATGTGCGCAATTCTCATTACTTAACAACTACTTAACATTCAACACGTTGTATGTGAGACATTATACCATCATATATGACTAAAACATTCATCATTATACTTAATCATTATCAACATTGTGTAATAACATAAAATATCATAGCATGCAAATTCTTCACAACACACAGGTTTTAACATGGTTCACCCAACATGGTCTATGTCCACAACGGTTGGTTTCTTTTACTAGTCATTGATCATTCCCTTACATTTGTGCACTACACTACAAAATATGAAATAGTAACATTACCCAAACCTACATATCCACTCTGCTGCAGTGTGAGATTCACTCCTCAATCATGTCTCAGAATTCTTCCTTTGCTCGATTCACTCACCCAAAAATCCCTAAGAACTTACACACATTCGAGCCCACAACTATTAACATTAAGAACCTCTCTATTCGAAAACTCATTACATATTTATACATAAAAATAGAGCTAATCCCATTACAAAGTGGACAAGAATGTCCCAAAACCCCAACAGTCTATAACTGTCTTCCTTATTTTTCATGCAGATCTGTTGTGCATCCTTTTGTCACATGCTTTGGCTCCTTAAAGTATTCTCATGTCGTGCACTATGGTCCTTCTTATAACTGCCTTTTGTTATTTGACTTCTTCTAGTGTAGATCCCAAAAATTAACCAAACATTCCTATCCAACAGGCCCCCAATACTCACCTTTGGCTCGTCTTGATCCACTCAGTATTTCTTCCAATGTGCCATGAATGCGTCAGAGCTCTCCTTCATTGTTGTGGCCTTTTTCTTGAACTCTAGTTTCTTCTAGAAAACTTGGTCAACTGTGTCTGCAATGATGTGAGCCTACATATTCTCGACACCTTCCTCAGTTGTCTGTTTGATGATTCCTTGAGTTGTTTCTAAGGTCATTGTCATGTTACATGCTTCCTCCTGTAATACTTCTATCTGTTTTGTGTGATCCTTCTGCTCTTCCCTGAGATGAATCATTTCTGAATGTAGATTTTGGTTCTCATTTATCGCAGTTACCACCTCTGTTGGTGGTAATGTGCCCATAACTTCTTGTAATTTCGACAACTTTTATGGCACAACTTGGATCTTCTAACTAATCTCTTGTTGTTCCTTATCCTCACTAAGTTGTGCCCAAACACCCATGGTCTCTGTGTACATTTGAGAACACTCTACTTCTAGAGTCTTTAAATTGTCCACCACTATTTTCATGGTTTTATTCCTCGTCTCCCTCTCTTCAGGTGGGGTGCTTGGTGTCATGTGCGCTTCCATATAAACTATTCATACACAGAAGACCTGAATGGATTCACTTATCTTCATGACTTGATATTCTACTAGGGCCTCCTTCTTTGTCTGCACCTCTGGGAGTTCTTGATATACTTTCTCGAATGCCTATTTCATTCTCTCTACCTTCTACACGACCTTATCGCAATCTTGTTTTGCTTTGTTGTACTTTACTTCTAATGTGACATTTTCTGTTGTAACCTTCACTACCTCACTAGTTTCCTTCTCTTCACACACATTCATATCTTGCACTGCACTCATCTGTAATCCTTGTAATACATCCATTACCAATTGTGATAGAACTAAGTCAATGTGACCTACTTCCCTGGCCTATTCTTTCATTTCTATAATGGGGAAATCAACTTCCCCTGTGATTATCTTAATCAATCTTCGTTCTCCTATGACTGCTAAGGAATGGGATATTTCTAGCCCTGCTTCTCTAGTCTTGGTAGTGGTTTTCATTGGTTCCTCCTCCATCTTTCACCCTGACGCGAGGTTTGGTGCTTCTAATAGTTGTCACAATGTTTCCATCTATTCTGGCATGCATTCATTCATCTCTTCTTGTTGTTGTGTTGCATTCTTAAATACGTCATCAATGAATTTTTTTACTTGGTCACCTATCTTCTCCAAATTTTCCTCAGTCAAATTCTGGATAGAGGCTTCCTTAACAAATTTGCACTTCAACTTTTGTTGTTTGGGTATCCTTGTCTTGGGATCCTTTCTCTTCCTATCATTGCATAGTGTAGTCTATGGAGTTGTTTCCTATGGGCCCTTTCCTCCATCCTATTAGTCTCCTACTTTTTCATCCTCATTGACCTCGTATATCATTGGGTTTTGCGTCTCTGATGGCTCTATCTCTGCTAGTGGAGTCTTGCATTCATCATCCTAATCAACCATAATGTTTCCCATATCCTCTTCTGTCAATTTGTATTGCATTGGCATCCATTGTTGATGTGGGTCCTTATTTTCTTGAATGTACATGCGGTGATACCCTACCTTAAAACATGCCACTTCCTTGTATGCATCGACCACTTGTGGTGGTATGCGTGGTTTCCTCTCTTTGTTGTACCTGATATTTTCCTTGTAAATATAGTTTCCTTGTGTAGTATACCAAAGGTTTTGGTAGTGCATGACTAAGAAAGGCTTCTCTGTGACTCCCAAAAACTGACTGTCATCTGGCTCTCTCCAAGATGATAAAAAAATTAGGATTAACAATCAAGAGTAGTGGAATTATGTCCCCTTATCCCATGCTTCTTTGCAGTCAACCAAAAATTGATTCAACAAAAACATTGCCTAGTTCATCTCGACAACCTCGACACATCATTCTCTTGTCGTTGTGACTGTTGCTGGCAGTTGATCTTTTCTACAATTCCTTAATATATTATAGGCTAAGTATTGTGTTGAAAACCTTACCATCGAGTCGTTGATGCTAGCGATGTCCAAACTATTTTGTCCACAAAATGTATGGAATTTTTTTTTCATGCTCTCAACGAGAGATTTCTCACTCTTCTTGTTAGCGATAAAAAATGCACTGGCATTTAAAAAAAAAATTATGCCTAATATTGTAGGTAATATTTGACTAGCTTCCCGGTCTCCAAATGCAGATTTGAAAGTACCATTGGAAAGCTCAGGATTTGTAGATGTCGATCGACTATTTAAGCATGCAAAACAGACTCTCCATGACTGAGAAATTTGATTTTTCCCAAGGCAGTTTATTTCTGGAAAACCTTCCTTTTCGGTGGTTTAGGCAAACAGGACGACTGTTCATTAACCACCGAAAACTGGACTTTCGGTAGATAATGTGCTCAGGAGTTTTCCAAGTTAACCACCGAAAGCTTTTCATTTCCAGAATGATCGAGTTTTTACACAGATCGAAGTTTTTTGAGCTGGAAAGGTTTGAAACCTCTTCTAATGAGCATTTGGTGAATTATCAAGATAAATCCAATAGCTATTTCTGATAGATTATGGGAAGAGGAGGTGTTTCAAAGGTTTTTGATATCTTTGACAAAGAAAGAAATTTAGGACACTTTGCCACCTCAACAGATTCCAATTTGTCTCTCTTGGAGAGTCAACATCCAGCCTTGGGAGGCTATCCTGCACATCACCAACAATTAACAAGAGAGAAGGACCAGAAAATCTGGGATTGACCTCACTTTTGGGAATCATTCCTCATCTTTTGCAATCAGATTTTGAATTACTATTTTTAGCTGATTTGATCCATGTTTTCAGGATCTCAGAACTACTTTGTAAATCTATAAAGCTTAGGATAGAATATGAACCAAGGGTTTGATTTTGGGTTCTATATGATGCTACTATAATTGAGACTCATTCTTAATATATGAAACATTGCAAACTTCCTTCATTTGTGTTTTCATACCTTTCTCATCTGTTCTATGATATCTTATGAGTGAATGTTCTTTATTGATGCTTATTCAATCTGCATGTGACTGTCATCTCACTAATTGATTGATTAAGTTGAGAATCATAAGTTATTGTCTTAGTTTTTAAACCCATTGTGCTTATTGTTTATATGAGTATAATCTAGTTCAACAACTATCTTCTGTTCTATTTGATCAACTCCTGTCTGATTGCATTCTTAGAAGGCCTTGTGATATTTTATATTACTAGACAGTCTTAAAGACACAGTCCAGCCCCTAGATATTCATCTTGATCCAAAAACCACATCATTTATTGAGAAAATAGCTTCAAAAATGTTATAACCCTAAAAATGCACCATACAGGTTTACCTGGCATCAGGCCAACTCATGCCTCTTCCTAGCCAAAGCCATGCTGAGTAATTCCTCAAAAAACCACTTAAAACAAGCAACCCGCGCCCTAACTTCTCACTGGGCGCGGGAAACTGGTTGCTGTCCTTTTACTGCACGCGGGCATCCGCGGGCTAGCCCAAAACAGCCCGCGAGTACCTAACAAAGCAAAAAATCAGGAAAGTTTCCGCCGGGACACGAGGCTTTTTGTCAGTTAACTGAAACTCTTCGCCATGCATGGC
>SNQJ01S0063408.1:27264-68191 GCA_010110895.2 Picea sitchensis
GTGAGTCGACTCTTCCCATGTTTGCTTGAAAAAGGGTTGAGATTTTGGGTAGGAGGTTAAAAGTTAAATCTTAAGGGTCATGATCTGCGTATAAGTTTAGAGCCCTAGCTTATTAGTCCGTAGGGTAGAATACCCCACAACAAAAAAGATTAAGTTACCAGGCATCTCTGACTTACAGCCTAGGAGAGTTTCCTGGAGTGATAACACTTCTTATAAAAACAAATGATGTGGGGTCTCGCCCCTATGACAAAAGACCTGTAATGAAAATTATTAAATCAGTATCAATGGACATTGTCCTATCAAGACACATGTATCCTAGTAGGAACAAGTCTCAGTTCCTATTAAGTAATTGTATTAAGTGGACACTTACTACAATTTCTCTTGAACAAGTCTCGGTTCCTATCAAGCCACATGTATCAATGGACATTGGCATGTATGCTCTCCATAATATATCCAATGGTATAGATTTCACTGGGGCCACTCCTCAATGGATTAACGGTTCTCTTTTACCTAGATTGCATAGTATCTTGGCATCATAACCTACTCTGATGGAGGGTCATGATCTATTCGTGGTGCCAAATCAATGGTTGTGATTCGTCATGTCTCAAAACAAGTTTTTTCTACGATTTACCAGTATAAACTTGGACTTAGGAAAATTTTAGGAAAGCTTCTAAGTGATTTCTCAGGATTAACAAGCCTTCAGGAGCTCTTTCCTTGCTCCAAAACCCACTAAGGAATCCCCTCTTCACCATTTTTATGGCTAAGGTATCATCCCTTTGAGGAGGAAGTACACAACACTCCCTTCCTCTAGTACCTCTCACTTGTCCCTTACAGATCTAGTCCCCCTACTTAGGGAACCCTTCTACCACCATATACATCTAACTATGTCCTCGAGATCATAGGTGTGTTTTTATATTCTTTAATATTACTAGCTGGGAAAATCCCCCTATTACTATACCAGGGTCAAAGTATAAGAAGAGCTATGATCTCCCTTAAAAGACAATCTAGTTCCTAAACTACCCCAAATACTCTAAATAGATGAACAAAAAGAGATAGGAAAGTAGGTTAGAAGTAGTACCTTTAGTCCAACGTTTGATGTAGACCACCTCCAGCTTCGTATATTCTAGGCTGCAAGTCTCCTCCCAAAGTTGACCTGCAAAAACACTTAGGCAAGAAATGCTACAAATAGTGTATCTCTACTCATCAAGATTAGGGTTAGATATAAACCATTATGCATAAATGAAATGAAAAACATAAAGATATCATTTGAGACAGGAAATATATTATTTTATTCAAATGCAAATATTGAAAATTACAACCTTTGTAGGTCGACGCTCCTGCGAACCTGGTTTGGGCTCCTCTTAATGTTATTGTTGGAAATACTGAGAGGGGGGTGAATCAATATTTAGAGAAATTCGTATTTTTGAGCTTGTACTTTAATCAGATCATGTATTCAATTTATATCCAATAATCAATGAAGACTATCCAATGAACAATGAAGAATAGTATAAGAGATACACCAATACACCATGCACAGTATATAAGAAGTAATCATGTATTATTGTTCAAAGGAAGTAATGAATTCCAAAGGTAGCTACAACTTCCAAATATAAAGGGAGGGATAAACCTCCAAAAGGAAGATACAATCCTCCAATATCAAGAAAGGGTTGACCTCTCCATCCTTGCCCCTTACTTCCACCCAAGAATATATGAGAGATAATAAAACTTTAAATTAAATTATCACCATCAACCAACCATCACATAGAACCTGATAATGCTTCATGATACTTATTTAACTTCTGCAATTCTTCACTTCTTGGAATACTCTGATCTTGTAGATAATATTACTCAATGTATGATTTGAAACTCCTCCAAGTTTCACTCCTTGAATCCTCCCAAAAAAGGATTTATAGAGAAAATGGTAGACCTTATTCAATTATGATATATTCAGGAGAGAGAACTTATACATAAATCCCCATGCTCAATATTTAACATTAGATTCTGAAATTCTTACAAAAGAAACTGCATCTCGTACTCTTTCCAATGAAATTAGTCTCACTTCATTTGGATTCTCTATGAATATGTTATGACTTTTTTACCTGGAACACTTGTTTATGACTAGCTTCAGGACTAGTCAAAAACCCTATCTTCCACAGAGTGTATCTCCAAAATTATAATGAATAAAGAGCTGAAATTTATACCACAGGTACCTAGATTTGTATTCTCAATAGAATCCTAATTTCACCATCTGAATCATTCTAGAAAAAAAGTTATAGTGAAAATGGTAATATGACCTGTAAATAACATACCTTAGAACACATCACCAAAAGACTTTATCCTCCCTTGAAATTTGACCTTATTTACTTCACATTTCCTTATAAATTCGACTTATATCTCCTTGTTCATTAATAAACTTGTGTGTGTTGAAAAATTAATGTATAATGAGATGTATTTATACCCTTTATGTCATTTCCTTTTAACATTAGGGCCGACATGTAGTTTCTGCTTCAATTCACATTGTCATCTTCAAAAATTCATTTCTCCTCAATCATGAGGATCCATGTGACGTGCCACATAACACCGGAAGTGGTAGGACTTACATCCATGGGTGTTGTATCTACATGTGTAATTTCCTTCATGTCTATCTACTTTGATCAACTATGGGGTCCAAAATCCCATGGCTAGGGTTGACATTGATGACAACAACCGATATTTCAACAATCTCCCCCTTTGTCATTGATGGCAACACTAATTCTCCCCCTATCATCATGATCCCAATTTATCTCCCCTGTTGAAATCAATGGAAAAGGGTGGGGATTCTCCTCCTGAGTTCAATGGAAAAAGGTGACCTTCTTCTTTGGGGCTGCTCCACCTAAACATGTGGCACTCAATAACACTTCATCCTTATTTTTGGTCTTTGGTACTTTTTCTTCATTGGAATCCTTTTGTGTGGCTTATGTCTTCTCTCTCTTCTGCATGTATAGGATGTATATGTTGTTTGGTATTCTTGTTGTAGTTGCAACCAATCTTCCTGATTTCTTTTATCTAATTTTACATTTTCGGGAGTCAAACATAAGAGTGCATCCTTGATCACATATTTTGCTAACACTGAGGAGATTATACTTCGAGTATTCAATCGATAAGACTTTTCCTGCATTTACATTTTCACTTCCAATCTTTGCAATTTATTTTCCAAGTGTTTTGTTAGATGAGTCAGCTCCAAATTCAACATTTACACCCTTTTTCTTCAAGATGGCAAATTTGGTTTGATCTCTGGTCATATGAGATGAGCACCCACTGTCTATGAACTATTCATCTTCTTCTTTGCATTCTTTAGCGACCAATGCTATTCAACAGTTTTCATTGGGTAGAATTTCTTTCCTTTTCCATGTTGTAGTTGGTATAGGGACATTTGGCATAGGATTATCTTCCTTCATCTCTATGCAATCTCGTCCTTTGTGACCAATATTATTGCACTTGTAGCATACAATATTTTGATCCATTAATGGGTCAAATGGATTATAATTTCTATTGATAGGCCTATGAACATTTCCATATATACTATTTTCACCATTCATGTAGATTGCATAGCTATTCCTTTCATTGATTCTACAATTTATTTCCTTATGTCCAAAATTTTCACAAGTATACCAATGTCCAAGAAAGAAATTTTGATACCTGGGAGTAAGTGATCTTCTTTTTGGTGTGGTCCATTCGGGTTCACGATCTATTCTTCTGTATTTTCCTTCATAATGATTTCTTTCATACCTGATGGGAGAGGATCTTCTTGATGTATCATTCCTTCTGAATTATAGTCTTCTATCTTGCTGCTCAACTTGCTCTAGAGTGTCAGTTTCATCATTTTCATATTCCTTCTCTTGTTTTGTTGTCTCCAAACTATCATTGTATCCTAGTCCTGTCTCGACGTTTGGATATCTTTGACTACTAAGGATCTCATCTAATTTTTCAATGATTTTTTTGAACTTCTTCAACTTTTCTATTGTCAATAGTAGCTCCCCTTTTGTGTGATCCAATTTTTCTTTCAATTTCTCATAATCTTCTAATTGTTCCTTCAATCTATCAATGGTCTTTTCAAGCTTGTAATTCTCTTCTTCACAACTAGTCAATTCACCTTTTAGTATTATGTTTGTGTTTCTAAGCTTGCTATTTTTAGTTTCAACATGCTTCAACTTTTCAAGATTCTCATCTTCGTTTTCACTCTCAACATTGTCTTTGTATCCCCAAAAGGAATCAAGGTTGATTTCTTCATCTGAATCTTCTTCAAAAATGATTTCTTCTTCTTTATAACTCTTGCGATCATCATCCTAGGTTTCTTGGGTTATGAAGAGGAATTCTCCTCCATCATTATCTTCTTCATCACTCCCATCTGAAGAGATGTCATCATCCTTGGAGTAGAAGATCCTTTTATTGTTGAGAATTCACTTTTTATAGTAGCATTTTTCAAGAATATGTCCTATTCTACCACAGTTAAATCATTTGGGAGGAGGCTTACCTTTGTATTTTCTAGTTGCCTTCTGGAGCCTTCTAACGAAATTTGTTATTTCTTCATCAAGGTCATTATCCTTGTCTTTTGTCATATTTATGGCTTTAAAGGCTGCTTCATTGTTTGGCTGGTCACTTTCTATACTTGTTCTCATTTCATATGCTATAAGAGACCCATGTAATTCATCCATTGTCATTTTGGTCAAGTCCTTAGTTTCTTCAATGGCAAAGACCTTAGCATCATACTTCAAGAGAAGTGATCTCAACACTTTTTGTACAACCAAGGATTCATTGATATATTCACCTAATCCTCTGATAGCATTAACAACTTCATCAACTCTAAGAAAATAGGTTGCAATATCTTCCTTTTCATCCATCTTCAAATTTTCAAATTCTTCTCTATGCTGTTGAAGCTTGACCTGCTTAACTTTTGGATCACCTTTATAGATACTCTTGAGTTTGTCCCATAACTCTTTAGCAGTGTTGAAGCCCATCACTTTTATACTAATGGTTGGTGCCAATGCTCCTAGAATAACATGTAAGGCTTTTGAATTACAACTCATAAGATTCTTCTCATTTGGATCGGTTGGAGCATTCTTTGGGATTACATATCCATTTACAACTGAGTACCAAATGTCTACTCCCACAAATATTAGGTAATTTTTTACTCTATCACTCCAGTATGCATAATTTCTTCCATCAAATCATTGAATCCCATTTCGAATGTGCTCATGGTCAACCATCTTTGCTTAGGATTTTCCTTCCAGTGGTTAAATTGTTCTGAAGGAAACTTTCTCTGATACTAATTGTTGGAAATACTAAGAGGGGGGTGAATCAATATTTAGAGAAATTAGTATTTTTGAACTTGTACTTCAATAATATCATGTATTCAATTTATATCCAATAAACAAAGAATACTATCCAATGAACAATGAAGAATTGTATAAGGGATACACCAATACACCATGCATAATATATAAGAAGTAATCATGCATTATTGTTCAAAGGAGGTAATGACTTCCAAAGGTAGCTACAACTTCCAAATATAAAGGGAGGGATAAACCTCCAAAAGGAAGATACAATCCTCCAATATCAAGAGAGGGTTGACCTCTCCATCCTTTCCCCTTCCTTCCACACAAGAATATATGAGAGATAATAAAACTTTACATTAAATTATCACCATCAACCAACCATCACATAGAACCTGATAATGCTTCCTAAGACTTCTTCAACTTCTGCAATTATTCACTTCTTGGATTACTTTGATATTGTTGATAATATTACTCAATGTATTCTCTGAAATGCCTCCAAGTTTCACTCCTTGAATCCTCCCAGAAAAGGAGTTATAGAGAAAATGGTAGACCTTATTAAATTTTGGCTTATTCAGGAGAGCGAATTTGTATAGAATGCCTCGCGCTCAATATTTAACATCAGATTCTGAAAATCACAAAACGAAAAATAAAGCCTGTACTCTTTCCAATGCAATTGGTATCACCTCATTTGGATTCTCTATGAAGACGTTATGACTTTTTTACTCAAAACACATGTTTATGACTAGCTTTAGGACTAGTCAAAAACCTTATCTTCCACAAAGTGTATCTCCACAATTATAGTGAACAAAGAGCTGAAATGTTTACCACATGTACATATATATGTCTTCTAAATAACCTCTGAATTTCATCTGAATCGTTCTAGAAACAAATTTATAGCGAAAATGGTAAGATGGACTGTAAATAACATACCTTAGAAAAACATCACCAAAACACTTCATCCTCCCTTGAAATTCAACCTTCTTTACTTCAGATTTCCTCAGAAATTCGACTTGTATCTCCTTTTTCATTAATAAACTTGTGTGTGTTGAAGAATGAATGTATAATGAGATGTATTTATACCCTTTATGTCACTTCCTTTTAACATTAGGGCCGACATGTAGTATCTTCTTCAATTCACATTGTCATATTCAAAAATTCATTTCTCCTCAATCGTGAGGATCCATGTGACATGCCACATACCACCAGAAGCAGCATGACTTATACTATCCACCCATGGGTGTTGTATCTGCATGTGTAATTTCCTTCGTATCTATATACTTCGATCAACTGTGGGGTCCAAAATCCAATGGATAGGGTTGACATCAATGACAACAACCAATCTTCCAACAATTGCTCCAAGTGCACTATAATAATTCTTTCTCTCACAACCAACTGATCACTTTAGGGGAAGGGAAGGGATTGTATAGGAGAAAAGGATAGAGAGGGAATGCTGAGGCAGAAACTCATAAGGGGATGCAAATACTTGGACAAGGAGGGAAAAGGGATTTGGGCAAAGTTTCATTGTTCTAATGCTTGATATGGGAATGGGACCTCAAGACCTCCTTTTATATGAAAAAAGGATAGTTATTCGGTTTGGGGATGGGATACAATAGGTGAATTGGGTGGGAAACCCTCGATAGCTCGTAAACTCCATCAAATTCCTTGCAACTTTTTATTTTTTGTAACTTTTGGAGGTAAACGCAGACTGCTTAGTATGCAGCTAGCATATGTATGTGGGTTGTCTAGCATGCAACAAGCGTATTTATGCGGGCAGTAGTGTAGCAGGGCATGTACATGCTCCAAAAAATGGTTTTTTAAATAGAGTTCCTCAGCAGTGATTTGGAAAATTATGCAAGTAGAAAGGATAATGCCATGTATGCATAGGTAGAGAATTTTAGGGCTATAACATATGCCCCCTAATGTGTGATGTCAAAAGAGAAACAAATGGATGAAATACATTACAATATATTTACCAGTGGGAATGAACAAAGTCGTGTGAGCCTAGGACCAAAGTTCAGGAGGTCACCATATGCAAAAAAATAATAATCTCTCTGAGGCGGGCATACCCATGCTTAGGATGAACTAATCATTCCAATCAAGTAAAATGTAGATCCATGTCATATAAATCTTTATATAAAGTGTATCCGTGAGAAATACACAACATATCTACATCTCAAAAATCATTTGATGATATTTGAATACAATACAATATGCATCGTCAAGAAGCATCAGCTTGTGACCGGAGATGAGGGATTCATATCTCAAGAAACATATTCAAATATTCAATAGCTCATGTAGGAGTACAATAGGAGTGTAATAATCACTACTCTGAGGTCTTTGACAAGACTTCAGGAAAAGACTGAAGGATCTCGATGATCAGGAAGAAAACTTCATCGATTTTGAATCTAGACTTGACTGGACTCATGAGATGGCCGAGTCATGAAATTTAAGAGATAAATTGCAGAATGGCCGACTCGGGTTGGATAAAACTTCCCATGGACAAAAGAATGAAAGATGATCAGACTCCAACAACGTAATATTGACATAAGTATGTGATGCAAGAGGCACCACAAACTCTCCATATGTTTGGAAGAGTAACCAAATGGAGGAGGACACAACTCTATGTAGCAAGAAAAACTTCCTAAGGTCATAATAGATCCCAATGCTTAGCGAACAAACAAAGGGATGTGCTTTGTCCAAGGCTGACTATCTTGCTTCCGAAAAAATAATGTATATTTCTCGTCCTCTCTTTTTGGAATATTTGTTTTTTTTGTCTTTATCAAGTTTTTAACGATCTTGAAAAAGAATAAAATAATGCTACGTTACAAAGGAGGAATGAGTGTCACGAGAAAGAAAAGCAATTCCAAGCGCATGGAACATACTGATGCTCAAGGAAAGGATACATGTGCAGGATAAGGACACTCAGGGAAAATTCATCCATGGGTCAAGGTTTCAGGTCAAGAGGAAAAAAGTGATGCAAGGTTTGCATATAAGGAATGATTTAAAGGTTCAGTTGAGAGCAACATGGAGCCGACATTAGGCCAAATATGCAAATATTAGACTCGCAATGTGATTAAGCATGACACAATAAGACCCCTTCCATGTAAATTTTTATGATGCCAGGGAAGGTAAGCTTGGTGGTTTTTTCATTTTTAGAGAGTCTGAAAAAATGTTAAAGAAGAATCCAGGGAGTACCTTTTTCACAATTAGTCCAATCAACTCAAAAAAGGGTTAAAATTGCACTAAAAGGAAGTCTTTTCAAAACCATTTTAATGAGTGTGACAAAGACAATATCACTCGGCTATCTTTTCAATTTTAAGGAGTTTGAAAAGAGATTAACTATGGACTCACAACCTTTTTCTAGGTTTAGCTTACTTAGCCCGAAAAAGTATAAAATATAACTGAGGAGAACTCTCCAGGTGAGACAAATCTCCTGAGGTGTACCTTTTTTCTACAATAATCTATTGGCTAGAAAAACGGTTAAACTCATGCCAAGTAGATGTTCTTCTGGACCAATTTAACGAGTGTGAAGGAAAAAGGTCACTCAATGATCTTTTCATATTTAAGGAGTTTGAAAATAGCTTAACTATGGACTCCGGGGGGTTCGCCCGAAAAAGAGATCAACGAAATCCAAGGAGAATGTTCCTTTTTCAAAACTTTAGTCCCTCAAGCCTGATAAAGGGTTAAGCTTATGCCTGAGAATACTCTTCTAGTGAACCGAAGTTCCTAGAGCATACCTTTATTCGTAAAATTAGTCATCCGGAATGAAAAAGTGGTAAACTACCGCTGGACAGATGTGCCTTCAAATTTGAGTTTGGAGAGCGTGAAGGGAAACAAGATCACTCGAAAATATTTTCAATTTTAGAGAGTCTGAAAAGGGCTTAAAGAAGATTCGGGGGGGTACTTTTCTCAAGTAATCCAGATAAGATCGAAAAGAATAAATACAGTCTCGTTGGATGTTGCATTCAAAATTTAAAATGATCTTGAAAGAAAACAAAGCGTGCTCATTAGGGAGTCCCGAGGGTAAGGCTAAGAATGATTATTAACAAGAAGAATGAGGCTTCAATATGTAACCATGACGGGACTAACAAGGGCTCCCAAGCCTATAGTCAAAACTCACAGCATGGACGCCAAAATGCAACAAAGGATCTACCTAGGGCGTCCATGTAGAGGTAGGCTCTACCACCTAATTACGACACTTCTAAATCAACAAAGAATGTTTCTGGTTGCACTTTGGTTGGATCGATCCTATGGAAAAGTTGAAAAGACAATGAAATGCGGAAAGTTGGGAGTGAAAACTTTACTTATATGCAAAATTTGGAAAAAATGACTTTTACCATGGGATGATGTGAATGTAAATCATCTCAAACGATCATCAAACCGTAAGGATGAGTCCATCAAGATGACCAAAATATAACTCAAAAGAGAACTCA
The DNA here is from genome assembly GCA_010110895.2 of Picea sitchensis. Taxonomy (NCBI): domain Eukaryota; kingdom Viridiplantae; phylum Streptophyta; class Pinopsida; order Pinales; family Pinaceae; genus Picea; species Picea sitchensis. The sequence goes on from SNQJ01S0063408.1 coordinate 37,013, forward strand.
AGTAGCCACCAAGCTAGGAAAAGTGAAAAAAAATGGACCAAATTAGGGAAAAAAGGGCCAAAAAAGTCTATAAATAGAGGTGGACAACTCATTTTTACCATTGCAACTTGGAAATTAACAAAAAGTTAAAAAACCCCTTCATCAAAAGAGTGAATTATGGGAGCTACGGTGGATGGAAAACCCTCCTAATTGGACCAAGTAAGTATAAATAACCCCCTTTTGCATTTTAATTCATTCCTTTGTGTTTAATATTTAGTTTGGGAGGCGCACACCCTTGAAAAAGGGTCGCGTCTGCATGTATGTGGTCTATCCAAGGTCAGCCCGCATATGTACTCAGGAAGAGTAATAAACAGTATGAGTACATGCATGACTATGTAAATTATATCCCACGTACACTGCCTTTTCAATTGAAAAAATAAAACACAAGAAACTAATCCCTCTCCAAATTTGTATATGACAGGATGTATGTGCACTGGAGAGAGAGGGAACATGAGGAGCTAGATGTCTTGGTTGAGGAGGACCCTGCGACAGTTTCCATGCTAAAATAATGTGGACTATGGAAATTATTTTAGTGTTCGTTCATGAGGGCACAACCGAGGTTTCTTAATGACTTGGTATAGTACTGGCATCTAGACACAAAGGCATTCATGCTAGAAGGTCAATCATTGACCCCAACCACAGAGGAAATTTACTTCTTGACCGACCTCTCTAGGAGAGGGGAACTAGTTAACTTGAGGACTTTTCCCCCAGGGCCATACAACATTGAATACTACATCGCGATGCACTGTGAGTCTGGTACCAAGAAAGTAGGTTCTTAGGTGCCAATTCAAAAGATTATCGGCCTCTCCTTACGAGTGATTTTACTCATGATCAGGCAAATTAATGGATCCGAAACACTCCATCAGGCCTCCCGTGCACATATGCATTGTGCAATTCAGTGTTTAGAGGTGACCATTTTTTACTGGAGTACGACCATGCTAGTATGCATGAATAGACAACTCACAGAGTGTCATAGGCATACCAAAAAGAACTTTGGGTTTGGTACTCCTTCTTTGATAGGATGCCCATTCTCAGTCCTAGAGAGACAGTACGGGGGAATATTTCCTCCTTCCCATCAATGTGCAGGTGGGCGATATTACTGCCTAGACATGGTGGAGGAAGGATCCAAGAGGCCTTCAATGACAAATTATTCGACTGGTGGGAACATCATATCCCAGTCATCGAGGACTATCCCTATGTAGGTACTAGCTTCCTCAGATATACAAACATGCTCGTGCCCTTAGCGAGGAGCATGGACAGATAGGTAAAATATATTTTTTGAAGTTATCAAGTTTTTAATTTTCATATATATCCTTTTTATGTGTGTGTCAGTGTACTAACTTACAAATATGTTATGTATATATGTGGTACATGTTCGACCGATAGACTTCTCTAGAACTAGGCATCATCCTCGACCAGAGGCAGGACCAACAATAGTAGGAGGACCAAAAACTGTGGGAGGACCCCCAACCGGAGAGGCTGATATAGTCCTACGGTGAGTGGAGAGGAACCTCACTTCTCTCACTCATGCAGTTCCTATCACTGAGATTAAGCATCTCCCCCCCAGCGATGTAGCCACATGTAGTAGGGGTCACTCGAACCTGGGTCCAGTTATTCCAGCGTCTTGTGAACGCTATCATCCACTATAACATGGCCAATAGGCCCAAACCTTAGGTAGCATCAAACTACTTATGTGCCGAGGAAACGTTTTGTACTATGTATTATGAGGGCTTAAACCCAATGATGTATATTGATAACTTTTGAGGCTTTCATGCCCACTTTTGTACTCATGACACCATTTTTGGACACACACACACAAACACATATATATACATATTTATCATTTCATGGATCACAATTTTTACAAATGTATTTACATGTGTATGTGTGTGATTTTTCTTTTACATGTGAGCAACATGCCAATCTAAAACTTGATTAGCTAGAGTATCAGTTAAATGATTAAATCTCTTAGGAGAATGAATATAAGTAATATAATCAAAAGATCATTCTAAGAGACTTACCCAAAGGAATCATCGATGAAGAGTGGGATCATAAATGCGGTAATCCCCATTTAACTAGGACACAACTAGTTGAGCATCTAAGTAAACCTAGAGGAGAGAAATGCCATGTGACAAAGCATCGTGTAGCAATTCTATCACTGTGTTGTACTCAAAAACATTATTGGTTGCATTTCCTAGACAGATACCTCTGGAAGATAGCAACTGACCTCTAGGTGTGAAAATCACCCAAGTTGTGGAAGCAAGCCTCCGAGTGTGTCGGCTAGCGCCATCCGCGAACCCAAAGTAAACCTCCGATTCACTTGACATCTACCATATTGAAAAATAAGACATAAATAACTACTCATCCACAAAATGAAAAAGACAAAAAAAATGTATAAAAGACTATACATATATACAAGAAGCCACCTATGTGACCGACCTAAGAGTAGTACTTCTTAAGGTAGAGCCCATTTCTAGGCTCCACTAAGGCATTTCCCTCAAAATCAACCAGATGATAAGAACCCTTATGTAAGACCTCTTTCACAATGAAAGGTCTGAAGCACATGGGTTTGAATTTTCTTACCGCCAGGGGATCTTTGTATTGGTCAGAAACTAGGATAAGATTTCCTTCGGGAAAATCCAAGGGTGAACAGACCGATCATATTGACACTTGAAGCATTGCTTATGAGACTCATTATCCAAGGCTGCATCATGAAGCTACTCATCGATCTACTCGAGATATATAAGGTGTTCCTCAAGAGGTGTAGTGTCAGGTACTAGTTCCACTGCAAAATTTAAATAAGGGATCTGACACTCAATGGGTAATACTGCTTCCAACCCGTAGATGAGTTGACAAGGTGAAAAACAGATGGAATTATTTACAAAAGTTATATAGGCCCACAATGTCATATATAACATCAAATGCCAATTTGAATTGGATGAATTGATCGTCCATTGAAGAATAGCCTTGAGGGACTTATTCATAGATTCTACTTGACCATTCACTTGCGGGTAATAAGGTGATGAATGTTCCTGTTTAAACCCGAGATTTGATGTTAATTCAATCATCATTTTAATCTGGAAGTGACTACCATGCTCAGTGAAAATCTCCTTTAGGATATCGAATATTGATACTATCTGATTGAAAATGAAAAAGGAAGTAGTTTTGCCATCATTTTTAAACATCGACATATCTTCAACCCACTTAGTGAAGTAGTCTAATGCTACAATGATGTAATGATGCCCCCTGGAAGAATTCAGGTGACATGTAGTGAAATCAATCCCCCACTTAGTGAAGGGATCAAAAACAATGACTGGAAACATAGGAGCAGGGTGTGCCCACATCTTTTGATAGAAGATCTGGCACGAGTGACACTTCTTGACCGCCTCTACAAAATATTTGATTAATGAGGGCCAGAAGTATCCTACACGTAGAATCTTTTGGGTTGTTTCCAACCCATAAAAATGACCGCCACATGCTCCAGTGTGATAGTCATTCAAAACAAGTTCTTCTTCTTCATGAGTAAGACATTGCCAAAGAATACAATCTACACCTCGACGACACAAAGTGTCATCCAGAATGAGATAGTTTCGCACTTGGTTTCGAATTCGTTGACACTCATTGAAAGAACCATAAGCGGGGCACTTCAAAGTTTGAGTATACACAAGTATATCTCCATACCAGGGGTTGGAAGATGCAATTAGAAAGAGATATTCGTTAATAGGTGACTCTTCGGGTATAATATCACTAGACTCAACAAGTAGTTCCGAAATTAGTTCGGCAAAGACCAATGACTTTTTAGATTTCACAGAGACAAAATCCAAGTCAAATTCTTGTAGGGTAACTATCCATCTACTAATATTTCCACCAATGACCCATTGAGTTAACACATATTGGAAAGGGTTGACGACAACAATGATGGTGGTCTTGCGAAGTAATATATAGTGACATAACCGTTGGACAACGTGGACAACCGCCAAAGAAAGTTTCTCAATATGAGAGTAATTGAGATCTGATCCAACCATGCCTTGGCTAAGGTAATAGATAACGTGTTCTTCGAGCATGTGATCCTCTTGGACCAAGACCACGATGATGGTTGACTCTGTTGGAACCAAATACAACAAGAAATATTTGTTATAATCAGGAGGCTAGAGCAGAGGGATAGACATCAGGGGACGTTTCAATGCTTCAAAGGAGAATCGAGTTGCTTCATCCCAATAGAATGGGACCCCTTTTTTCAAAAGATGCATGAACCCTTAGGGATCTTGGCATAATTAGCGACAAAAAGATGAAGAAAATTTTCTTTCCCTTGTAAGCTCTGAAGTTGGGGTATTGTGTGCAAGGGAGGCAATTGAACTATCACCTCAACCTTAAGAGGATCAACCGTATCCCTTTTTCGACACAATGAAACCTAATAAACGACCCGATGTCATGCAAAAACTACACTTGTTTGGATTCAAGTGAATCTGATAGTAGCGACACCACTCAAAGATCAATCGTAAATGGGCAGGATGATCAGATCTCTTGAGATAACGTGATTCTAGATCATCTAGGTATGCCTCAACTATGTGTTTGAGGTCATTAAAATTAAACGACATGGCCCACTGAAAGGTAGCTCCAGTATTCTTCAGGCCAAAAGGCATTTTTCGATACAAAAAGGTACCCCAAGGACAAATAAAAGTTGTTTTATGTTGGTGCTCGGGTTTGTTTTGAATTTGATTATATCCTGAAAAACCATCCATCAAAGAAAATACTTCGCAACCTGGACACTCATCGACGATCTAATCAATAAACGTTGTTAGAAAATTGTCTTTCGATAAATCGTTTTTCAAATCTCGAAAATCCATACAAACGTGAATTGTGCCCTGTTTCTTGTTCACATGAACCAGGTTTGATACCCATTTTATCAATTGTACGGGGTAGATGAAACCAAATTTGAGCAGTTTCTCTACTTCATCCTTAATCACCATTTCTTTTTGAGGATTGACCGAGTGAAGATTCCATTGGACCGGTTTGACATCAGGATAAGTCGTGATTTCGTGTTCGAAAATTTGTGGGTCAATTCCTAGAATCTCCTTGTAAGACTAGGAAAACACATCACATAACTCTTTGAATAACTCGATGTAAATTTGAATCTCTTCGGGGGAGCAATACACTCTGACGAAGAAATTCTCCACGATGTTAGGGGTTCTGGAGATATCAATAGGAATCACTGTAGAAATGCTTTCCATGTTTCCCTCGGCATATACCATGTGCATAGACAGAGGGTTAATAGGACAAGGGCTATCTCCATTCATGGTCAAAACAAACTCTCATGTCTCTATTCTCCTAAGATCAAGAAGAAAATAAGATCTATTATGCATATCATCCCAAGGTATGTCAGGACCATTCATTGCCTCCAAAATCACCTCATCAGAGGGAAAGACTAAGTCTAAAGGATCTTGAGTGGCCAGAGAGCCTTAAGCTCAGATAGGCTTGAGAAATAGATCTAGCTCTTGTGGGGGAGCCAGATTGAGGTTGGCCGAAGATTGTTGGACAACACTGTACGCAAACTCAACCACGGATAAGGGAATGGCCATGCCAAGGTTCCTTATCCATTCCATTGAATCCAATGGGGAAGGTAAAGTCCACAAGTCATGAAAGTAGCTCATTTTAAAAGATGACACTTGAAAAATTGTAGCCCTCAGCTGGTCGGGAAAAACCGAAATAAACCTTACATCATTGGAAGGCAGAGGATAATCAAAAGTTCCCATCAATGACAGAAACAATCCAGCACCTCAGTTAACAGTGACAGGATGTGGGTTATCAATCATTAGGACCATGGAAGCCCCTGATGAAGGGTCAATACAAGAGAAGGACAATTGGTCGGTGGTTATAATCCATCCCTCATGCGGAAATAATAATATCCAAAAAACAGTGGCTACAACCACATGCATTACGTAAGTCCAACTTCGTCCTAACAAAATATTGTAGTCAAGAGGGGAATAGACTTCTTCAACCTCGACACACACATTTTTACCCTCTAACTACATGGGGAAAGAAGTAATTATACAGTGTGGTATGAATGACTGACTGTCAAAATCCATAAGCAACGTAGGCGATAGAGAAAACTCATGCTGGCCAATGTCCTTCGAACATTCCAATCACTTCACGCAAGTCAAGGCACCCTCATCAACCATCGTACAAAAAAGTTTCGTGTCAACGATTTCGTCGTGTATTCCACTACTATCAGAAAAGTGACATGGTGAGGAAGATGAGGTTTAAGGTTGGTTGGATAAAAAATGATCGTTCCTGAGATAATAGTCTCTGTCGCTCCCAAGGCGGAAAAAAAATCTTTTCTCTGTGAGGGGAAAATTTGGAGAACCTTATGAGAAAACATTGCACAAGGGGTCTATGCCAGATCCTCCACGATGGAGTAGTTCTGAGCGGCCCTCATGTTTTGGTTATGGGAAGCCTTCTTAAATGCACCTTTAGGGATGCGATTCATTATCTCAACCACTGTCTTCTCAATTTGAAGAGGAGTCAATGGGTTGGAGGCCTCCTTTCCCTTCTCGATAGATTCCGACATTTCATAGTCATGAGTCCTGGTTGATAAATGAGCATCGATTTTCATCATCTAAATGTTCACGGCCAGGTTATTAGAAGTAGGTGAGGGGGCTCCCTGACTTCCCCCAACCTCGCTCGTGGATGTAGAAGCCTAAGCCATATATTTCCCTTGTGTAAAAGGGTTAGTCAATACAACAGGTTGTTGCTATGCTAGCATCTTTTGGGCTTCCACAATCTGAGGACACAGGTGAGTTAAGTGGTCGTCCGTCAAAGCTTACATGGATAGTTCACCTTCCTCTTCTCAGTTTTACTGTCGCCAACATTGTTAGCAACCTTTTTATCCCCTTTACCCTTCTTGTTTCTCTATTTCTTCTTTCCCTTGATCTATTGGTTGGCCTTGGGATTTGTCGATTTCAGATTGTGTACATCCGACGTCTGGGTATTGGGGGTAGATGAACTAGGAGTATGACTGGCCACAGTCTGTTGTATCGATAATTTTTGTAACTGATTCGACAAAATATCCGTGGAATTTCTTTGTGTTGATCCCAATATTTCATCAGCATGGGGCCCAGACTTCTATTTGTCCTTATTGAGAGTAGATTATGGAACATTGGGTAATATCTCATAAAGCATGTTAGACTGGGAGTAAATTAGTTCTAGGTGTTGGGCTCTCATAATATACTCTTCCTTAGAAAACACCCCGGGCATTGCTATGTCTTTGGAAACACAAGGAACCAAGACTTCAAGAACCACTCAAGAAAGAAAGCAGAAGGGACCTTGACCTTAATCAATCTCTTTCTTCACTGCCACTCTCGGATATGATCCAAGATATGGTCATCCTTAGTCTACTCGAAGTTGGCCAACAACTCGGAGCCGACATCGTATCTCACTGGAAATGAAAAATGGTTCAAGAAAACCATCACCAAGTCATTAAAGTAAGAGTACTTTGAGATGTCGAGATTGATATACCACTTCACTGCACCCCCTATAAGAGTGCATTCAAAAAGGCCAAACTGAACAGAGTTTTCTTTCAACGCGTTCGATGAATACCACAATAGAAATATAGTCATGTGATCACCTAGATCTTCGTCAGGCTTGCCCTCAAATTTCAGAATGTCATAAGGAAACTTAGTCGGCATGGGGGGCCAATGCGGATCATGACATATTGAGTCATTTAATAATCTCGACAAGTTTGGAAAATGCAGGGTTTCCAGAATGGGTAGTTTTGGTTGCGGAGTATTTACATGAAAAGAGGGACCTAGATTTTGACTAGAACCAGGTTGCCAAGAAAAGTTAGACTGTTGGCCAACATTTTGGTAGAAACCATAGCCTTGACTAGAAAAAGGAAATTATTTCTGTTGTTGCAGCATCAAATGACTCTCGAAGTTAGACGACATAGCTTACACAGGGATTTCTCCCTGTGAAATGTTCCAAGGACCTTGGTTGGGGATCACCCTAGCTGATCCTCCTGGCATAGGTACCAAACCTTGCACAGGGTTCCATTGAGTATAGAAGGGGTTTCCCCCAACCGACATCACCTACGAGGGAAACGATCCTTGCCAAGGATTCCAAATACCTTGTGTGGAGTATACTCTTATCGTCACTTCCTGTGAAGGAATAATACTTTGCATAGGTTTCTGTTGACCAAAGATGGGGTTTCCCCCAGTTGAGAAGGAAGACGAAGAAAAAGCGTTGTTCCCAAACACACCAAACAAGTAGAATGACATAGATCCCACCGACATTGTGTAGGATCAAGGTCCCAAACTACCTCCACTAAAAAATSTATAATTAGCATTAGGCCTGATTGGTTACTGAAATGTGCCACTGTTTGAAGGGGACGGAGGAGGTATATGACCCCCACTGTAAGGAATAGAATTAAAAGGGGTAGTAGTGCCTGCGACTGATCCTTGCAAGGGAGCGTTAGATATCCCTTCCCCCAGACCCATGGTCTATAAGGTAGAGTAAGTAAGAACTGAATGCAAGTCAAAGTCAGGAATCCCATATAAGAAGGGAGTGCCTATCGCGTTTTGAGTGAATAGAACAGTGGTCAAAACCATTTAATGAACTGATCCATTGCCCGAAGTCATGGTTTTTAGGATAGTTGTGGTCCTGATAAGTGGAGGTGGGGGAGGAGTTACAATGCCCCCTCTAGCAGTAGCTGTAATGGGAGAATGAGGACTCCTGAATGAAGTAACATCATTTTCTTCCATCAACACTCGCCGAATGAACTGGATTTCAAGAGAATTCACCTCGGGGGGGACTATCTGAATTAAAAGCAGTGCCGATAAGTTAGTGATCAGAGGATTTGTTGGCCTGAACCCTTTGGTATCTAGGTCATAAATGATGGATTCCTTCAGGGCTAGAAAGTCTTCTCTCGGAGTTGGCTTGGGCACAGTTTCCTGCAGCTCGGTTGCTTTGAAAAATCCTTCTTGATCAAGTCTTTACCTCAATAGTGGTGGAGGTGGCTCCAAATTAACCAATGACATGCCCTGAAGCCTTTGTGACTGGTGGAGCTATTGATGTTCCACTTTGTTAAATGATCAAATGAAACAGTAAGGTTTGATTAGCATGGAACACAGCGTGCACACTAAAAATTTGCTAAAGATAAATCAAGCAGTCGACTAACTAGTGAGAATGACAGTTATGCCAATCGGCACTAGAGAAAATAACCGGTGCAAGTGAAAATCAACACATGGAAGAACCCTATGGGTATACTCTACAAAGCATGATCCGACATCTTCCCTAGGTACCATAGTATACCCCATAGTCACCTATGTAAGTCCATAAAATATAGGAAACTAAGTTTCCAGATCACAGTCAGTTACCAGGTGGGTACAGTCAACAGTCAGGCTGATTGTAATGAGTGGGATAACAAGTCCAAATCCCTTCAAGGGTGCCGAAATGAATTGGTTTGGAGGACAACTGAGTATCTTGAATGGATTCTAGGTCCACGAGGCTCTGTAGGCAAATGCGATCAGTATTTTTCCCGAGAAAGACCCTCAATATACAATCCTCACTACGTTTGGTTTGGATTTGGAGGGGTTATCTTCACTATATTTCCGCACGCAACCTCGTTTTTATCCCTTGTGTTATAGGGGGGTCCGGACTAACTCTTACGACGTTGGACTTAAAAAACTCCCTATCTTAGACTCCAATGTTTGTTTTAAATGGCCTTGAAGTGTTTCCTCTTCACACATATTTCAAGGACCTAAAAGCCTAAATTAGTCAGTGATCCCTACAAATAGAAAGTCTAATATATTTTAAGTTAAGCGTTGATTTCCCGCAGGGGTGTAGACCGATTGGCAAGTGCCGTGTAAATGGAAGGAACTATGTAAAATGAGGTCTCAAGGTCGATTCTCACCCCGATTTACTCGGAGGGCGTGCTTGCGGGCTGTGCGTTTCTCCCTAGGGTTTATAAGGCAGCCGTCAGGATTCGACCCCGTGTCACGCGAGTACGATACTGCCGTTGTTACCGATTCCCCTAGTATAAAAAAAAAAGTTAAGCGTTGATTTTAAGGATTTATTTACATAGAGGATGTAATCATGAAACAAATGGTGTTTTGAAGAGACGAAAAATGAAGAAAAATTTACAACATTTGAAATCAAATAAGATACTTCGAAATTAAAGCAAATCTTGTAAAACTCTTTGTAAAATTCAACTTTTCAAATTAACGTTTCAAGATATTATAATTGAAAGTTTCCCAAAAAGTGCTTTCGTTTGACTAAGAAAAACTACTTATATTTAAGGAAAGCAAGAAAGAACTTTAAAACTGAGACTCTTTTCTTTTGCAAACAAACAACCTAGGCTACGTTACCAAACTAAATGCAAGAAAAAATTCTTTTTGATTTTTTTAACTGCTTTAACAAGCAAAAATAAAGTAATTTTTTTTTTTTCAGAGCAAGAAATAGGAAAAACAAAAAAGAGAAACCAAGATTGGCAGAGACCCTAAACTAACTGCGTAAACATAGGGATTCGAAAAGAAATCAAAGGAGGATATAAACTTGGAATTTCCCTCTAACCCTCTAGGGAAAACAAAATAAAACCAAGAAAACAAGTTGAAAACGAATCTTTAACCCAAGCTAAGGCCAAAAACAGAGACTCTATAAGGTCTAAGAAATCCCTGGGAAGCCTAAAATTCTATCAGGAAAGAGAAATAACTCTCTTTTTTAAAAACACTTTCAAGACATAGAGACGCAGGTTGTTGCGTCAACAACCTATGTATGTACACGGGTTGTTTACTCTGCAGACTGCGTATGTACGTGGGCTGAGCCAAAGAAGAGCGTGTACACCTCTGGGATTTTTCAAAAAAAGGATAAATACTAGGCAGATTGATTAGGCAGGGAAAATTGGTAGGCACCTTGGAGGTGTCTAGGGACCCTTAAAAGACTCAGTGAACTTGATAAAAAATCAAAAGGAAATAAAGAATCCAATTAAAACCCAAAAACCTCCCTCTAAAACCCTAGAGAGACTCCCCAGTGGAGTCACCAATTATGATAGTGGGGAAAATCCCCCCATTACTATACCAGGGTCAAAGTATAGGCAGAGCTATGATCTCCCTTAAAAGACAATCTAGTTCCTAAACTACCCCAAACACTCTATATACATGAACAGGAAGAGATAGGAAAGTAGGTAAAAAGTATTACCTTTAGTCCAATATTTGATGTAGACCACCTCCAACTTTGTAGCTTCCAGGCTGCAAGTCTCCTCCCAAATATGACCTGCAAAAAGACTTAGGTAAGAAATGCTACAAATATTGTATCTCTACTCATCAAGATTAGGGTTAGATATAAACCATTATGCATAAATCAAATCAAAAACATAAATATATCATTTGGGAGAGGAAAAAGATTATTTTTTTCAAATACAAAGATCGAAAATTATAACCTTTGTAGGCCAGCGTGTTGGATCATGTTGTCATTGATTCCAAAGGATTGATTGATTGATGTCAAAGGATTTATGTCAAGGGATTGATTGATGCCAAAGGATTGATTGATAGATGTCAAAGTTCAAAGGATCAATGTCAAAAGATTGATGTCAAAGGAACAATGTCTTGTCATAGCATACTGATGTGATATGTATTATAATTGATATGAATGGATTTATGACAAGTAGAATCATAGTCATATGATGTCATGCATAGATAAAGATGGATCAATGAGTTTTCATGGATATATGATGCATAGATGAATATGGATCAATGCGTTTTCATTTGTTATATGATGCATACATGAATATGGATCAATGAGTTGTCATTGATATATGATGAAGATGGATCGATGTGGTTTCATTGATATATGATGCATATTTGGATTGATTTAAAGATGAATCACTATTGTCTTATCATGGTCGATAAGGAGTACAAATGGATGAACTCCAAAGTTGTCCTCTTATGGAGAAATCCCTCAGGGGAAGACACTTTGCGGTTGAGTTATCCTAGTAGTATGGTTAGAGAACCCGTGCTTAATTATGGAATAATGAGATCAAGATAAATGAATTTGTTAGTGAAACTATTCTATATTGATAGTGCTTGTCATGCCATTTCTGGTGGTATGTGGAATGTCACATAACTCCTCACGATTTGAGATTTATGGACTTACGAAGTTGGAGGACCCTCATATGTTGGCTTGAAGCCCCAAAAGGTCAAATAAGTCAAAGTGCCTACAAAGGATAAATTATTTAAAAGAGAGATGACAAAGTCAAAGAGGATTATTTAAATGATAAAGTGAAGTGACAAATTTAAGGAGGATTATTTAAATAATAAAGTAAGTGAAGAACTTTATAATTATGGAAAGTGGTTATAAGAGGATTAACCCTAAAATGAGGAAAATGAGTTAAGTGATCAAGTGGCTATTGGATACATGGACAAGTGGAAATTTTGGAAAAGTTGAACATGGGTGACTATGTGGACAAAGTGTCCTAGAAGATGCTTCTAAGGAAGCTACTTGGAGAGTATAAATAAGAGGCAAGGGTCTCTTGTACAAATATCTCTTGAGCATATCTTGAAGATCTATTCTAAGAGAGAAAGAGTTTGGAGGATATCATGGATGCATCAAAGTTTTTGTATGTCTGATATCTTGACAATGAAATTTTTGGAAGTTCAGAAACCCTAGTTTCTGAAGGAGTACGCGAGAAAAAATGGTCCAGAGTGCGTACATACGCAGGCTGTAGTGAGCTAGAGCACATACACACACAGGATGAAGGAGGACAGAGTGTGTACAATTTGTGAAATTCATGAAGACTTGAGTGTGAGCTGATGCCAAGTCCTTGAAGGCTGAAGCAAGTTCCAGATCTGCATTCTATGGGCTCATATCTGCCATAGAAACTCTAGTATGGTTACATAGTTGTCTTGATGGATACTTTTTCTTGTTGTATGGTGAATTCTTAAGGCATTCTTGGTATGGATATTGTGATATGGTTGTGTTGGTTGATTGATAGAGTGAGAAGCACTCTTATGGTTAACTACTGATATGATTTCCATAGTATACTAGTTGCTTATACATGATTGAGTAGCATTCATATTGTATGGTTGAGGAGCATGAGTAAGTTGTGGGAGAGCATGGATGTGTTGTGATTGGTTATGGTTAAGATTGGATAGTGTAAGGCATAAGTGAATGACTAAAGGTTGCAGAGGATCTGAGTTTGTCATGAAGAGAAAACCCTAAGTAACTCAGAATTCATATGCAGGTTGTAGTACAGATAGGACATGTACATACATGAGTTGTACTATTGGTAGGGCATGTACATACACGTGCTGCACTACTGACAGGTCGCGTACCTGTTGACAGATTGGTATCTGTTGAGGATTGATTCCTCTTCTCAGTTGGTGTTGAGTTGTGTAAGATGAGTCTTTCATTATAGAGTTGGTGCTCTTGTGGAGTTGTAACTCTATTCAGTTGTTGTTGATAACCCAAGGATTGTAGTCCATAATAAAAATAAAATTGTACATACATCTTATGTTCTTTGTGTTCCTTGAGATGATGACTTGTTGATGATATATGTTGTTGTTATCTATTGTTGATATATGTTCACATTGGACTAGTTACAAATGACAATAATAAGTGATGAATAAATGGTGATTGCTAACTAGGGAGTTTTGTGAAAGGTAAGTTTGAAAAATAGCCCCACACTCATTCACCCCCCCTCTAAGTGTGGTTGGTGTGTCCAACACGACGCTCCTGCAAAATTGGTTTGGGATCCTCTTAATGTTGATCCAAGTGCACTATCCCATTTCTTTCTCTCATAATCAGTTGATAACTTCAGGGGAAGGGAAGGGATTGTATAGGAGAAAAGGATAGAGAGGGAATGTTGAGGAAAAAGGGATTTGGGCAAAGTTTCACTATTCTAATGCTTAATATAGGAATGGGACCCCAAGACCTCCTTTTATATGACAAAATGACTGTTATTTGGTTTGGGGACGGGCTACAAGAGGTGAATTGGTTGGGAAACCCTCAATAGCCCATAAACTCTGCCAAATTCCTTGCAACTTTTGGAGGTAAACGCGAGATGTTTAGTATGTAGCTAGAGTATGTACATGGGTTGTCTAGCATGCAACAAGATTATGTACATGGGAAGCAGTGTAGTAGGGCACATACATGCTCAAAAAAACGGTTTTTTAAATAGAGTTCCTCATAAGTGATTTGGAAAATTATGCAAGTAGAAAGGCCAATGCCACGTATGCATAGATAGAGCAATTTAGGGGTATAACAAATATAGTTGATCAATCTCATAAAATTTAGTGGAAGCAATTGTGGTTTTTAGATGATGAAACTTACATGGTTGAACCATCACGTATATTATTCTAGAGAGTTCGATATCTTGGGCACCATCTAGTGGACAAAGTTAAGGTCCAATGGGATAAATATGGTCCGCGATCTACCACTTGGGAGGATTCAGACACCATACATTGAGATTAACCTATACATTTTTTACTATAACTTCAAGTTGAAGTTTCCAAAAGGATGGGTGTATGTAACACCCCACATTTTGGCTTTCATTAGCTAGAAATATATTATGACTTATCTTAATATTTCATTTTCTTAGTATATGTATGAGTTAGATATATTTATAACGACTATTGTTATGTGGACATATGTACTTTCTTATGTGTTGATAGTATATGAGTTTTACCATTTTATGTTCTTAATGATGATAGTTAAGTGATTTTCTTTAGACGTGCAAATTAAGACGTGAAATTTTGGTACGTGGATACAATTTCGCTTTCATTAGCTAGAAATATATTATGACTTATCTTAATATTTCATTTTCTTAGTATATGTATGAGTTAGATATATTTATAACGACTATTGTTATGTGGACATATGTACTTTCTTATGTGTTGATAGTATATGAGTTTTACCATTTTATGTTCTTAATGATGATAGTTAACTGATTTTCTTTAGACATGCAAATTAAGACGTGAAATTTTGGTACGTGGATACAATTTCAAATTTATGTTGTGAATATATAAAAGATTTGATACATGGTTTATAAGTACATGCATTGCTTACTTGAACACCGATTTACTTCCTTGTATAATTTATTACCATGCTTAAAACAATTATCTAGTTCATTTATGAAAAATGTGGTGTGATTATCAATATAACATGATTGTTGAATTATTATGATTTTTGTTAGTAGAAGTTATTAGATAATGCATTTACTTAGTTTACCATCATAAATGATTGAATGTGAAAAAAAAAACCATGCATTATAATAATTGATTTCTTATTATTAGTGCATGCATGAAGTATGTGTACACTAGCTATGTATACATACTTTGCATGCACATGATTACTTTTGGGTTGGTTGGCATGAAGAAATAAAAAAATATAATTAGATGTCATTAAATTTTGGATATGTTAATGTGTTAGTATGTGAATAATGGCTTGCATTTAATTTAATTGTTTTTTATATCCCCTAGGATAAGGTTGTTAGGCCAATTAGTTGGAAGGGTTGATTACCTTTCCTGAGGAGCCTTGAAGTGTGAGAAAAAATGACTTAGTAAGGAAAGGTATACAAATATTTGGGGGAGGAGGAGGTGTTCATATAAGGGTCCAAGGAAGGAGGATGAGAGGCTTGATAATTTTCTAATAGTGACGTTTTGGAATCAGGGAAGAACTTTGGAGACTCTATTGTCAAAAATATTGTTCTTAGAGACTCAAGCATGGAGGGCTAGGAGAACGAAGGGTTTCCAAGATCTAGGAATATGAAAAGACTCCTAATTGGTAGGTAGGTTAGTAATTCCACTCAGGGGAAATGACAAAGGGGAGGTTATATATATTTTGGACTAAAATATACTCAGACAAATTCAAACATTCAAAAGAGGTATTGTTCCTCTTAAATTTTAATGGATTTATGGTCAATTCTAAAATTTATATTCTACTAATTCTCTTAGGTAATTTTCCAATCAAATGTTAGTTTAGTTGCTTAAAATTCAACACTTTGCACAACCATAAAACAAGCTTGATATTATGATCTAATTCAATTGTATTTTAAACAACAATTAAATCAAATAAACAAGATTATTGTAACTAGTGTGGAAACCTATATTATAGAAGATTTAATAGAAAATAATCTAAAAGAGTAATTAGTGAATAATAACACACTCCTAAGGATTTAAACCTTATAGGGTTCTACAAATATAGATCCTTAACACAATTGAGTTACTTGACAAGGTACCCACTTTCATTAGTTTTAGGATCACTTTGATAACATGAAAAGAGGGTGGAACTGAAACCTCTTACACATGAAAATGGATCCCTAACCAGAATACCAAATCATGGTATTTAATAAAATGACCACTATTATTAATTTTAGCATCATTTTGATATATTGAATAAGAATCTTTTTACAATATATAAACATAAACGGTTAGAGGAAAAAACCTCTTACACATAAATATATATATCCTTAATTAAAATACCAAACTCAAATCTTAAAAGGGAATATATGATGCAAGAGCATCGCCCAAGACAAGCAAGTCGGCATAGAGGATAACGAACAGCTGGACAAGCCCAGCCGAAACTTTTTGAATTTTCATTTAAGATGATGCGCCAATGAATAAATGAACCATTCATGAAAAGCGCCTTTGTATATTGTAAAGGGGACCTTGAGCCTTTAAGCTCTCGTCCTTAGGTAGATGAGGCATTTAATAGATTTAATGTAAAGTAGATGAAATATTTAATTCTAGATTTGATAGCGTAGAGTTCGAGAGGGAAACAGAATATAGACACCCTCCTTTGTACATTGTAATATTATTCAGAATCAAGCAGGAGCAAGAAGGGAAGCAGAGAAATTGTATGCAGAACACCCATGTACAAATTTGAGTTAATAGAAGAGAGTCTTTGATTCAAATTCATGTCTGGTGTTGTTTCTCTGTGTGTATGTTGTTTATGTGCTCTTGAATGTATGTTTTCTTTGTATGCATTTGCTTTGTATATGATGTGCATGTGATTTCAGGGTTTGAAACTGAAGTCTAAGAAGAGAGAGAATGAGTTTCAATTGTTTCTCTATTTGAGCCAGGAGATTCCTGCATAGAGTGCAGTCGAATTCATCCGCAAGGAGTGTGTTGATGGAGGCTAGATAGTTGAACTTTTGTTCTTCTTTGTCCAAGAGTGGATTGGGTAAGTTGCAACCGTGCAAGGAGCGTGCAGGTTGAAGGAAAGAAAAGTCTCAGTTGTTGGTCTAAACCAAGGAGTAACGACTGCTGCTACAGGAAGTGCACAGAGTCTGAAGAATTCAACACTTGAGAAGCTGTTGAACGCCGAGCACAAGGAGAGCGCAGACATTCCTCTGAAGGAATCAGAGTGAATAAGCTCAAGAGGGATAATTCCTTTGTGATATCGTTGAAAGCAAGCACAAAAGATTCACATCGATGAAGGTGCGAGTGGAAGTCTCAAGCGTAGGCTTGGAGAACAAGTCGTCATAGAGGTACTTGGCCATTTCCAAGAAATCCTTCAAGGAGAAGGATCCAACGGCTAGGATTCATAGGAAAGATTAGCGAAGTTCCGATAGCCATCAGATCTCAGGAAAGTTGCACAGGTTTTAAGCCTGGAGGATCAGGGAAGACCCCAGGGATCGGAGTTCGGGATATCGGGGTTTCCATGATCGAGGGATTCGTATAGAACGAAATCGCGATTAGCGATTTCCCGAGAAGATAGGGGTCGTTGATATCAGTGGGGTTACGTGGCGCGAGATCCCGGAGAGTCGGGGTTCGGCACTTCAGAATTATTGGTGTCGAAAGAATCAAGGAGGATCCACGAAACTCCGAATCGCGATGAGTCCCACAGTGATAGAGTTGGGAATTAACAGGTGGCATCGGGGATCGAGAATCGACAGTAAAAGAGGTAAGTGACTTACGACGTCGTAAGTTCCAATTTCCCGATGGATAAAATCCCGATAAGAGCTGGGAAGGCCTTGGTCAATTACTCACCAGGTTTCGGGGTTTTGGGAGGCCCGAATCGGTGGTTTCAGGACTCGCGATACTGCGAGGTCCGATTTCCTGATAGACCCAAGGAAGATCATAAGGAGAGCATCTTGTGGGTGTGGAGCAGTCCCGATAAGGGATAAGAAGAGTAATTTAGCTCTTCGGGCCTAAGGGAGAGAAGGTCTTGGTGATTGTGGACGTGTGCCAGGGGTGACGTCTGCGTCAAGTGGCATCAGAGCGGGAGACTCTGTGTTTTCTGTAACAGAGAGAGAATATTACACCATGCCGCCGAGAAGGGAAAGACAATCACCAGACCCAGAAGATAGGGAGGTGCGGAGAAGAGGTAGGCCGGTAGGAAATCCAAAAATGGAAAGACAGATGAGAGATCTCTGAGCAAGGCTCGAGGAGATGGAAACAACTCAGAGACGCGGAGTTGGTGTAGGGGATCTTAGTGATTCTGAGGTTGAAGAGGAAGATGGACATGAAGAAGAGGTCACATCAGAAGATGCATCAACCGAGCGGTTGATCAAATCCATTGCCAGAATGAGTTCAAAGACCAAAATGGATATTCCAGCTTATGAAGGAAGCTTGGATGCAGAAGAGTTACTGGACTGGATCAGAGCTCTTGATACCTACTTCGATTATGAATATATCGAAGAGGATAAGAAGGTAAGGCATGTTGTCATGAAGTTGAAGGGACATGCAACATTGTGGTGGGATGAGCTACAGGCTGACAAACGCTGCAAAGGTAAGAAAAAGATTAAAAGTTGTGATCGAATGATTGCTAAGATGAAGTCTAAATTCATCCCAAGGGATTACCAGATCACACTGTTCAGGTGAATGCAGAACCTGAGGCAGAAGTTGATGACAGTGAAGTAATACACCGAAGAGTTTTATAAGCTCAATATCCGAGCAGGTCATCGGGAGAGCGATGATGAGAAGGTTCCTAGATACCTGAATGGTCTGAGATATGACATTCAGGATGAATTAAGCATGGAAACCATCCGGACAGTTGAGGATGCTTACCAGATGGCTCTGAAAGCCGAGGAGAAGATGAGCCATAAGCAAGGACAATGAGGGCAAGGTAGAAGTTATCCCAGAGGAAAGGCAGTTGCCCAGGAGAAATATCAGAAGCCCAAGGAGGAATGGAAGAAACCTCAGGGTAATATTGAGAGAGGTGGAACCTCACAACAAAGACAACAATATGATGAGCCGAGGAGACAGCATACATAGCAGGGTGGTGATTATGCTGATGAAACACACTTCCTCGTACTAGAGGTCAAGGTAGAGGAAGAGGAGGAGTCATCACGTGTTTTGCATGTGGGAAGGATGGACATAAAGCCGTTGATTGTCCAGACAGGAAAACGGACAGAGGAGAAGCTCACATCGCTGAGGCGCAGAGGCGTGATGTTGAGAATGAAGACACTAGGAGTGGGAAGTCACTAACAGTGCATAAAGTTCTTTTAACACCTGAGAAGGAGGTGGAAGACACAGCTCAGAGAACCAGACTGTTCAGGACCACGTGCAAGACCAAGGGTTGTAAATGAAAGGTCATTGTGGACAGCGGAAGCATCGATAATCTCGTTTCAACCGAGATGGTGGAGAAGTTGGAGCTGGAAACGACTGATCACCCGAGTCGATACAAAGTCTCATGTCTGCAGAAGGGTCATCAGGTGGGTGTAACTAAACAATGTTTAGTTGATTTCAAAATAGGTGAATATAAGGATAAGGTCCTATGTGATGTCATTCCCATGGATGTTTGTCATGTATTACTGGGGAGACCATGGCAATATGACCGAAATGTGGTTCATGACGGGAGAATGAACATGTACACTTTGGAGAAGGATGGGAGGACACACAGATTGCTTCTAAAAAAGGATGATGAGGTGAAGCCGGATGTAATCAACACCATACTTCTCATGAGTGGGAAGGAACTTCTCACAGAGATGGAGAAGAATGAAGATCCACAATTCTTTGTAGTCAGGAAACCGAGAATTGTCCTAACTAGCACAAGAGTGGATGATCTGCCAGATGAGATTCAGAAACTGCTGGGAGATTTTGCTGATATCATCGTGGACGAATTACCTTATTCGTTGCCACCGATGAGGAGTGTGATTCATCACATTGATATCATACCCGGAGCTAGTTTGCCAAATAAGGCTGCATACAGATTGATGCCACGGGAAAATGAGGAAGTCAAAAGGTAGGTACAGGAGTTGCTGGATAAGGGACTGGCCAGGGAAAGCTTGAGTCCATGTGCTATTCCGACAGTACTTAGTCCAAAGAAAGATGGAGGCTGGAGAATGTGTACAGACTCTAGAGCGATCAAAAAAATTACCATCAGGTATAGATTTCCATTGCCAAGAATGGATGATCTGATGGATTGCATGAGTGGGGCAAATTATTTTTCAAAGATTGATCTGAAGAGAGGATATCACCAGATTCGCATGAGGGAAGGTGATGAATGGAAAACAACATTCAAGACAAATGAAGGTTTGTACGAATGGTTGGTCATGCCGTTTGGCTTGACAAACGCGCCAAGCACATTCATGAGACTGATGAATGAAGTCCCGAGGGAATTCATCGGGAAGTTTGTAGTCGTATATCTGGATGATATCTTGATCTAAAGTAAGACAGAGGATGAACATTTGAAACATTTATCCATTATGATGAGGAAGCTACAGCAGGAGAAGTTGTTGATAAACATGAAGAAGTCCTCATTTATGAAGACAGAGCTCATTTATTTGGGTTTTGTTATTTTAGCAAATGAGTTAAAAATGGATCCGAGTAAGGTGGAAGTGATCAAGAATTGGCCATCACCGAGAAATGTATTCGAGGTGAGGAGTTTCCATGGTTTGGCAAGTTTCTACAGAAAATTCATTAGAAATTTCAGTGGAATTAGCGTAGCAATGATGGACACAGTCAAGAAAAGGCACAAGTCTTTTCACTAGACAGCAAAGGCTGAGAAAAGCTTCAATTTGTTGAAGCGAAAGATCACAGAGAAACTAGTGTTGGTGATGCCAGACTTTCAGAAGACATTTCAAGTGAAATGTGATGCTAGTGGGTATGCCATAGGAGTGGTCTTGAGTGAAGAGGACAGGCCGGTGGCATATTTCAGCGAGACGCTGGATGAAGCAAAGTTGCAATACTCCACGTATGATAAAGAGTTTTATGCTATCATACAGGCCTTGAAGAAGTGGAGGCATTACTTGATTCCGAAAGAATTTGTATTGTACAGTGATAATCATGCATTACAGTTTGTGAGTCAACATAATAAGTTGAACCAGAAACATGAAAAATGGGTAGAGTACATGCAGAATTTCACATTTGTGATTAAACACATTTCAGGAACTGCTAATAAAGTGGCTGATGCTTTGAGCAGGAAATGTTTGTTGCTGTAGGAGTTCAGAGTCAAGACGTTGGGTTTTGAAAATTTGAAGGACATGTATGCAAGAGATGCAGACTTCAGAGAAGCGTATGAAGCAGTTGAGAATCCCGTTATCAGAGATCGGAGCCCAAGGATAGACTACATGATCCAGGAGGGATAGTTGTTCAGGGGCAATCAGTTATGCATTCTGAATTGCTCCATGAGGGAGAACCTGCTAAAGGAGAAGCACAGCGGTGGATTAGCAGGGTACTTTGGCCATGATAAGACATTTGCAAAACTGAGCGAAGCATATTTTTGGCCAGGAATGTGAGCAGATGTTAAAATATTTGTTGACAGATGCAAAATTTGTCAGCATTCTAAGGCCGGAAGCAGAACACGGGATTTTATCAGCCATTGCCCATACTTGAGAGACCATGGGAGGCGATCAACATGGATTTTGTATTGGGTTTTCCAAGGACACAGAGAGGGGTTGATTCCATCTTTGTGGTGGTAGACAGGTTTTCGAAGATGGCACATTTTATTCCGTGTCAGAAGACCAGCGATGCGACACACATCACAAACTTGTTTTTCGAAGAGATTGTTAGACTTCATGGATTGCCGAGGAGCATAGTCTCGGACAGGGATACAAAATTCATAGGTCATTTTTGGAGGACGCTATGGAAGAAGTTGGGAACTAACTTGGCATTTAGTTCAGCTTACCATCCGTAGATGGATGGGAAGACAGAAGTGGTCAACAGGAGCTTGGGATATTTGTTGAGAAGCTTGGTGACAGAACACCACAACAGCTGGGATAACATATTTCCGCAGGCAGAGTTTTCTTACAATGACTCTATGAACACGAGCACAGGAAAGAGTCCATTTCAGATTGTATATGGGACACAACCGAGGGGAGTTTCTGAACTCAGGGAGTTAGAACAGGCTACGACTAGCAGTGAAACAACAGAAGAGTTCACTAAGGCGATGAGGGAACTTCACAGCAGGGTGAAGCAACGGCTGATTGATTCAAATCAGGAGTACAAGCGCAGAGCAAATCAGCATCGAAGACAGCTTCAATTCGAATTTGGTGATCTTGTTCTGGCACACTTGAGAAAGGAAAGGTTCCCAAGGGGAACGTATAACAAATTAAAAATGAAGAAGATTGGGCCATGTAAGGTCCTGAAGAAATTTGGAGAAAATGATTATGAGATTGAGTTGCCAGATGGCATCGGGATATCTCCAATATTTAATGTTTCGGATTTATATCCATATAGGGATGGAGAAGCAGAAACGGGAGCTGAGGAACCAGTGATCCAGTGGCAGAAGCCGATGCCGATTTCAGAGAAGCCGCAGATGGAGTGTATATTAGGCAAGTGAGTAGGTAAAAAGACCAGGCGAAAGAAGTATTTTGAATACCTGGTAAAGTGGAATAACCACCCAGTGGAAGACGCCAGCTGGGAGAATGAAGCAGTGATACAAAATCATGGACAGACCGTGCAGGAGCTCATGGATAGGAGCCCATGAAAATTTTCAAGCCGAGGAGTATGATGCAGGAGAATCGCCCAAGACAAGCGAGCCAGCATAGAGGATAACGAATAGCTGGACAAGCCCAGCCGAAACTTTTTGAATTTTCATTTAAGATGATGCGCCAATGAATAAATGAACCATTCATGAAAAGCGCCTTTGTATATTGTAAAGGGGACCTTGAGCCTTTAAGCTCTCGTCCTTAGGTAGATGAGGCATTTAATAGATTTAATGTAAAGTAGATGAAATATTTAATTCTAGATTTGATAGCGTAGAGTTCGAGAGGGAAACAGAATATATACACCCTCCTTTGTACATTGTAATATTATTTAGAATCAAGCAGGAGCAAGAAGGGAAGCAAAGAAATTGTATGCAGAACACCCATGTACAAATTTGAGTTAATAGAAGAGAGTCTTTGATTCAAATTCATGTCTGGTGTTGTTTCTCTATGTGTATGTTGTTTATGTGCTCTTGAATGTATGTTTTCTTTGTATGCATTTTCTTTGTATATGCTGTGCATGTGATTTCAGGGTTTGAAACTGAAGTCTGAGAAGAGAGAGAATGAGTTTCAATTGTTTCTCTATCTGAGCCAGGAGATTCCTGCATAGAGTGCAGTCGAATTCATCCACAAGGAGTGCGTTGATGGAGGCTAGATAGTTGAACTTTTGTTCTTCTTTGTCCAGGAGTGGATTGGGTAAGCTGCAACCATGCAAGGAGCGTGCAGGTTGAAGGAAAGAAAAGTCTCAGTTGTTGGTCTAAACCAAGGAGTAACAACTACTGCTGCAGGAAGTGCGGAGAGTCTAAAGAATTCAACACTTGAGAAGTTGTTGAACGTCGAGCGCAAGGAGAGCGCAGACATTCCTCTGAAGGAATCAGAGTGAATAAGCTCAAGAGGGATAATTCCTTTGTGATATCGTTGAAAGAGAGCACAAAAGATTCACATCGACGAAGGTGCGAGTGGAAGTCTCAAGCACAGGCTTGGAGAACAAGTCGCCGTAGAGGTACTTGGCCATTTCCAAGAAATCCTTCAAGGAGAAGGATCCAATGGCTAGGATTCGTAGGAAAGACTGGCGAAGTCCCGATAGCCATCAGATCTCGGGAAAGTTGCACAGGTTTTAAGCTTGGAGGATCAGGGAAGACCCCAGGGATCAGAGTTTGGGATATCAGGGTTTCCGTGATCGAGTGATTCGTATAGAACGAAATCGTGATTAGCGATTTCCTGAGAAGATCGGGGCCGTTGATATCAGTGGGGTTACGTGGCACGAGATCCCGGAGAGTCGGGGTTCGACACTTCAGAATTCTTGGTGTCGAAAGAATCAAGGAGGATCCGTGAAACTCTTAATCACGACGGGTCCCACAGTGATAGCATTGGGCATTAACAGGTGGCATCGGGGATTGGGAATCGACAGTACAAGAGGTAAGTGACTTACGACGTCGTAAGTTCTGATTTCCCGATGGATAAAATCCCGATAAGAGCAGGGAAGGCCTTGGTTAAATACTCACCGGGTTTCGGGGTTTTGGGAGGCCCGAATTGGTGGTTTCAGGACTCGCGATACTGCGAGGTTCGATTTCCCGATAGACACAAGGAAGATCATAAGGAGAGCATCCTGTGGGTGCGGAGCATCCCCGATAAGGAATAAGAAGAGTAATTTAGCTCTTCAGGCCTAAGGGAGAGAAGGTCCTGGTGATTGTGGACGTGTGCCAGGGGTGACGTCTGCGTCAATATATTT
This sequence comes from Picea sitchensis, assembly GCA_010110895.2. Lineage (NCBI taxonomy): Eukaryota > Viridiplantae > Streptophyta > Pinopsida > Pinales > Pinaceae > Picea > Picea sitchensis. The sequence continues at coordinate 61,642 of SNQJ01S0063408.1, forward strand.
TCCATTACCTTATGTTGTCTCTCTTGTTGATTTTTGTAGCTTCAATCATGTATTCTCACATGAACCTAGGTGTTGGACATGTGGGAATCATCGTGGGCACCAAATCACACTTTATATTTGGTGAAAACCCCCTTTGATTTGAGTAGGAGCTTCATGGGTTTGGTGACAGGATTTGTGGGCTTGTGTTGGGGCTTCACACCCACAAGGAGAGACTAATTTGATGTTGAATTATGGAGGGGCTTCTACGATGACCCCTAAGGATTTTATACAAAGGAGAGAAGTCATTGTGACATTTCACATGATATAGAGTGTGTGTAGACATGATGGAGTTAGCATAAGAGAGTCTACACTTTTGCTAGAAGGATTGATGATCTCTCCAAAGGAGAAGTCTGGGAGGTGGTGAATCTGGCCCAAGAGAGAGGAGAGAAGAAGGTTTCATGTGTGAGTGAAATTTCTGTAGTGTTGACGCTTAAAAATGCAATGATGAATACTATGCTCGCAAATTATTGCCAAGCTCTATTAATTATTTATATTAGTAATAAACTAGTAGGTGGGACCCCCTTTGTAGACTTGTGGTGCTATGATGGATATGTTGCACTTATATTTTATTTTCTATTGGGATGGTTCCAACACAGTCTTCTACAGTTCGATGTTTCAAATCATGGTTAAAATGTTATGGTGACATTAGACAGTTGGTTGATTGATTAACGCAACCTGCCCTCGGCGACAGCCGCTCTCTCCAGGACCTCCTCTTCCCTTCGGCCTGAAGAGCGTCAATACTCTTATGTCTTCCTATCGGAATATCTGCACCCACAGTTCACTCCTTTCAACTCCTCTTTTCCTTTACTCCGAGGATCGGGACTTCGTCTCTCGTGCCACCAACCCCTCAGGGTTCCAACTCCCAATACCCGATGCACCGAGATGCCGAGACTCGCGATCTCGCGATATCGTGGCTTTGCTTCTCGCGAGTTCGAATTAATTTCACCTCAACTTCCAAGGCCCGAGTCACCGATACCCGAGTATCGCTACCTCGTCTCCTCCTGAACTCGCGACTTATGAGACCATTCGCTTGGCTCTTCAAATCCCGAGACCCAATGTCCCGAGATCACCTCACGAACTGTCAATTCGCCCGAATCCACAAGTCGAGTCACACTTCCTCGTGATCCCGATCAACGCTTCTACTCTCCCAAGCTTCAAACCTTCTCTGCTTGCACTATAGACTTCACGTCCATCTTCCTCCTTGCTACGTTCTCGAACAAGAGGTGTCTCTCCAAGAGACGACTCGTCAACCTTCGACCTTTCCGTTCAATCTGCTCATGCAACTTCTCGTCATTGCCTTCCCACCACTTGAGGGCCTATCACTCCTGAGTTTCATGACTTCAACTCCCTCAGGAAGCAGTTCTTGCATGCACCCTTTGCGGCAAATCTTCAAAACATGCTAAGTGTTTGAAGCTTCTGACCCTGCGCACTCCAGCAACAGCAGTCTTCAACTCTTTTGTTCAGCTTCTCCACTGGGACTTCGACCTCGTCCTGCACTTCACCTGCACGGTTCGAATAACCCAACACAATTCCGGTAGAGGAGAATAAGAGTTTACCTGTAGAGCCCCCTCAACTCACTCTATGCGGAGGAATTCGACTGCACTCTATGCAGGGATCTCCTGGCTCAAACAGAGAAACAATTGAAACTTATTCTCGCCTCTCTCCCAGATTTCTAATCTGCCATGAAATTACATATGCAGCATATACAACGAAGGAATAACAAGAAGCAAGTATGCAACAACATAATATCAACAACACACAGAGAATAATCACAGCCATGGAATTGAATCAAACATTTCCTATTAATTCAATATCTGTACATGGGAATTCTTCACCAGTTCTCTGCTTTTCTCTCTCCTTGCTCCTGAATGCTAATGCTGCTTCAAATATGTTTTTACAATAATACAAAGGAGGGTGCCTATATTCCGTTTTCCCTCTCGAAAGCAAAATTGTCTAATCTAGACTTAATTAATTTATCTACTTGCATTAAATCTAATAAATGCCTCAGCCACCTAAGGACGAGAGCTTATCTGCTCAAGGTCTATTACAATGTACAAGTGCGCTTCATTACACCAATGCATTAATGTTTGGCGCACCAAATATCAAAATATTTCAAAGTTTGAATGCTGGCGCTCTCCAGCTGTCTTTTCTTTGCTCCACGCGCTGTCTCGCTTGATGAGGTGTGGATGCTCCTACATCATTGATGCATGGCACTGGATGGTTTTCATGATCACTCTTAGATTATGTTAAGACTTCCATATGGATGAAAGTATTATTATAAGTTTTGTTTTCATATTGCAGTTAAACATGGCGTTAATTGGTTAAATATGATCTTGATAGAAGGGATAATATTGGGGCTCTTTTAAATTAAAGGACTATATACAAACTCTAATGTTGTATTATTTTGACAAAAGAAGGGTGCACAAACCATTGCTTCTATAGTTAAGCCCCTTGTTGAATGTTATATGTTGAATGCACATGGGTTAATGTTATAACTCATTGTTATTTTGGAGAGTTTGATATTACCAAAGGTGGCACACTAAGAAAATGGGATATGGAAATGGTTATGTGGTTGATTAAATTCTTAGTGCCATGGTGAATTAGTTGGCTTGTATGTTGAATTGAATTAGGTTGGGGGGAGAAGCGACGTGCATTTAATGCACGTCACTCAAACACCCCTCAAGCCCGTCACCCTAGTCATACTTGAATTTTATTTTTTGGTTCTAGTGGTTGTTGATGCTCCACATTGCTCGGTCTTGGAGGAGACATACAGTTTAGCTCCTTCCTTGTGAAGGATTTTCCAGGTATGGGTTCCTTACTCTTCCATCCATGATGGTTTCTCTACCCTTCGAATCAATTTTTGGCTTAGGATTGCTCGTGGTCTGTCTGTTTCTTAAGTTTTTATTGGATATTTGAATTGTGTATTGGTGTTGTGTCCATGGTTGCTTTTGGTGATTATTTTGGACTATTGGCATTTTAAACAAAAAAGAATGGTTATTCTCTCCTTGCTGTGGGTGATCTTTGCATGGGTTTATGGATAAAATAACAGTGAAGTATGTTCATTCGACTTGATTTTTGGGTCCTGTTCTCTGTGGAAATTTTTTATTATGCTTGACAAGCTTTGAGATTTACGCATGGGTGTTACAACCAATCTCTGTGTTTAATATTTTCCACTCTATTTTCATCTCAGTGGTTGATATTTTTCGATCATCTGGGTTGTAATGTTAACTATTGAAAGTTTAAAGATTTTCCTGCCTTGACTTGGCAAAGCCCCAAGCTGTTAGCTATCATAGCATTTCCCTCACTGCCACTTTTATCTAGAAATCATTACACAATTAAGTTTAGTATCACCCAAAAGTTAAATGGAAGTATTACATATGATTTTGGTTGGGCATGGGTTTTGCTTGGATAATCACATTACAATGTTGTTAAGAGATTCACTTCTTTTCGTTCCCTTTTGGAGGTGGATGACTATCATTTGGTAACCCTCACATTCAAGATTATGGTTACTTGTTATATGTCTGTATTAAATTTCGAAAGGCATGGATTGTCTGCGTTTTTTGAGGACTTATTCCTTTGATTGAGCCATATGTTCTTACTCCCATTTGCTGTGTTAAATGCTAGATACGATCATGACATTGTTTCAATACAGTCAAGGGTAAATAAGCACTGTGTGTTCTTGGTCGATTGGGCACGACTTGGTTTGTTTCTTGTCGGGCGATTTTAAAAGAACTTTGTACATGCTAATTTATGTGAATCTTGGGCTCGAAGAGTTGCATGTTATTTTTTGAATGCTATTCGATTCAATTCTTATGTTGATTATATTTAAAGGAGACATGTGTTTGAATGGATTGGGGCCCGATTAAGAGTTTTAACACCCAATTTGAAATGTGTTTGAATAATGGATAAATGGTGGTAAATATTGTGCATACTCTTATCGATTTTAAAGAATAAGTATTGGATATAAATGGGTGGAACCACTATGAGTATTTCTATTGGTTTTAAAAGGAAAAGAGATTTAGCATTGGAATTATAGATGGTTGTGGCTCAAAGGGTTATTATGTTCATCATATCGATTGCAATACTGTTGTTATGACAACTATATAAATATTATATAGATGCCAAGGTTGTTGTAATTGATTATTTTTGGACATATGAATTGTTTTTTGGAAGCCAACAAGCAATATATAAAGGAAGTAACAGTTTAGATGGTGGTTTTGAAAAGTGAATAATGATTTAATTGTGGAGATCTGAACAGGGTTATGTTTGATTGTATGATTTGATTTATTTTTATATGAAAAAATCCATATTATGTCCCTGTCATGCTACCACTTTTCGATTATTACATCCCCCTCATAATCCCAATTTCATTTTGACATCCTTGTCCTGTAAAATAAATTAAAAAGGTTTGTGTAACAACGAAAAAAGAGTTAACACAACAATGGTTGGCAACTGATATTTTGGTATATTTTACACAGTTAAATTATTTAATTAATTTCTGAGAAGTATTTGTGTACTTATCCCCTCTAATTATACCACATTTTTCTCATTACACTCCCTCCATATTCCCATGAACCCTGTCACCCCCTTCTCACTTGGCGATTATTTAATGGTTGGTTATGGATGGATTTGCATGTATCTCGTGTCAATTTCTGAGCCAATTTTTTATTCATGTAAGTAGAATGTCATGTATAGTTTATTAAGGGCCTAATTAGTGATGAATTGCTGCTATAGGATGAGTTTATTCAGTAGGGGAAGCCATGGAAGAAATAACAGAGGAAGAGGAAACTGGAACAGAGGGCCTAGAAAGGCCTAGATTCTCCATTGATTTTGATGTTGATCCCCAGGAATTGAACCAGTTGTTCCAAGCTGGATTCTTTAACTAGATTGGGAAAGGAATAGTACAACCTCGACTAGAGAGACCTCCCTTCCAGCCTCAGAACATCCTTGGTATTACGATGCCTCATCATGTGTACTTGCAAACAAAAGTCCCTGCAAATGATGGATGGAAGGAGATTGTCAACTCAACTGTCTCTCACCATCGTGGCTGGCCCATTTTGTCATTACCTCCTCCACCACCTGTAAATCCTAATGTTCAGATTTCTCATGTTCATTCACCTGTTCAATCCTCACATGCTAGTAAAAGACTTAACACTGATGTCCCCCATGTGAAAGATAAAGAAAAATTGGTTGCATCCCCTTCCTCTCCCTCAAATGACTCCTCAAAATACATGTCCTCCCACATGCATTTTAAGGATGATTGTTCTCATGTAATTAGTGAAATACAGCCTCAAGGTTAAAATCAACCACAGGCTAATTCTGAGAAATCAAAGGTGGACAATAGCAGTGAAAGAAAAATTGCCTCTCAGAGTGGCAAGTATGGATTTTAATTTGTGTTTTTATGATTGAGTTGATGAAGACAGTGGTTTGCAAAAAGTTTGGACAACAAGCTCTTTTTTGGATAATATGGATTATGTGGATATCTATATATTTTTGGATATGATTTAAATTATTTCTGATATTTAAATATTCAATTTTCAAGGTATCTAACGGGTTTACAAGGGTGGTATGTGTTGAAATGATTATCCAATTGTGTTTTATTTTATAATTTGAAAAAAATAAAAAATGGGAGTCACAAGGGGTCCCACCTACCTAGTTATTATTAATTAAAGACCCTTAACTATTATTATTATTTCTCCTAAACTAAATTAGTTAAGTCAAACTAACTTAACTAAAGAAAGTACTTGAACTACTTCAACTTATTTGGAAGGAATAAAATATAAATGAGAAGAAGAAACAAAGGGAGAACATAAGGAGAAAACAATACTAAGGTTTGCTCTTTTGATTTTATGAGATAGTCAATTTTCATTCACTCTTGAGTTTATCAAAGCCTAATTCTCTTTTTGACAGCAGAGTCCTATTGTAGATGGCAAGTGATCTAAAAATGAAGAAGACTTGAAAAACTTGAAAATTATTGCAAGTGAATGTTATGTCTTTAAGGCAAAAGGATCAGTTTGCAACACATAGATTAAAGGATTACTTATGTAAAATACTCATATAGAAAACAGCATAATCAATGAACATAAGCATATAAACACAACAATTTGATAAAGGAGGTCACCCCTCTCTTGGGCTACATCTCATGGTCCAGCTTCCAATGGATCATTATTATTAATTTCTCAAAAAATGCTCAAAAACATGTCTTACAATGCTCCAACTGACAAACCAACTTCTCCAATGGCTTCAGAGCATCCAAAAACCCCTGTATGGGCTCTTTCGACACCTCAATCGGTCGAAAAATGAAGAAGTTAGGCCTCCTGGAAGTCTCCCTCTTCTAGCTTGTTGTCTCTGCATCTACAAAATGCACCCTTGTTGTTTGAACCTGGCTCACACGCAATATATGGCGTAAAAACCCAACACCGGGTGCAACCACGCCAACGGTGCAAACTGTAGGATGGTTAAGGGTGCGCCAGCCCCTAATCGCCTAGGCACCTGGGCATATGGGTCATAC
>SNQJ01S0063410.1:8937-19614 GCA_010110895.2 Picea sitchensis
CAACCACAACAATAAATTAACAATGAATTAAAAAAATAATGAATTGTTTATCAGTAATAAGAATTACAATGTATGTATTACAACAAGCTGTGACTGTGAAGGAAACCAATACTTTTTAGAGCACCAACTCTAGGAGACACAAATCCCCTTCCCTTTCTAAGAACCTACTCAAGGAAGCTGCAACTCCCTACTTCTTCAAGCACCAACTTGAAAGGAGGCTCCAACCCCCTGAATTATTCAAGCACCAACTTGAAGGGAGGCACCGACCCCCTGTTGTTTCATGATTCTACCTGAAAAGGACTACAATACTTCCTAGCTCCTCCCTTCCACCCTCTTTGCACAATTTTGATTTTTACTCTCATATATTCTGGTGACTCTGCTTCAGGTATACTCAAATATCTTCTGAGTCACACTTTCATTCTTTGTTCTGATGGGTTTATATATCTTACCAAAGGTTGAGAATCATTGAACCATTGTGTCTCTTCAATGAATCAATGTGCCTCTTCATTAATAATAGGTTGTTATTGACATTAACTTGAATTGAATTTCAAATCCCCTTTAAATCAATTAATTTTAGTTCTTTCTTATGTCAATATTCCTTATGGAATTGTCGATTTGAGAAACTCTTAAAAAAATATGAATAAGACTGTCACTTTCATCATTACACAACACTCTAGTTTCATCAAAACTCAAATATCGTTGGATCACAATCAATATTCAATATTGATAGTTGATTTCCACGCCTTACTGTCTTGGGCACCTAGCCGCTTCCTTCAATCCATATCAAGGGAATTTGACTTAGGGAAATAATCATGGCTTAAGTCACAATGGGGCTGTGTCTTTCGTGTCTTGAAAACTTGTCGCAATGGTGCTGCGCTGTTCGTATCTCAGAACTTGTCGCAATGAGCTGCGCCTCTCATGTCTCGGAACTTGTCGTAATGGGGCTGCACCTCTCGTGTCTCGAAATCTTGTCGCAATGGTGCTGTGCCTTTCACGTCTCAAAACTTGTTGCAATGAGATGTGCCTATTATGTCTTGGAACTTGTCGTAATGGGGCTGTGCCTCTCGTGTCTCGAAAGCTTTCCGCAATGGTGTTTCACCTTTTTTGTCTTAGAACTTGTCGCAATGAGCCGCGTCTCTTGTGTCTTGGAACTTGTCGTAATGGGGATGCGCCTCTCGTATGTCAAAAACATGTCACAATGATGTTGTGCCTCTTGTGTCTCAGAACTTATCGCAGAGCGGCTACACCTCTCGTGTCTAGAAACTTATTGCAATGAGGATGCACCTTTTGTATTTTTTGAAAGTTTTCGTAATGGGGATTTAATACTTCTTCCATGTCGCGTGGGATATGGGACTCAACAATGTGGTTTTAATACTAATTTCATGATGTGCGCGGTAGGTTAGATGGACAAAGCGCAATACATCTATCATGGTTCATCTAGAATATTTTTCAAAGACACGATCTCTGTGCAATGCAACACTATTTCTCTTGAGCTTGTGTCCTGTGTGATCTCTACGCGATTCAACACTATTTCTCCTCTGCTTGCATCTTGCACAATTTCTGCGCAATGAAACACTATTTCTCTGAGGTTGTGTCTTGCGTGATTTCTACATGATGCGATGTTATTTCTTTTGAACTTGTGTCCTGCACAATTTATACGCGATGCAATGCTATTTCTCCTGAACTTGTGTCCTATGCGATCTCTACGTGATGCAACACTATTTCTTTGAGCTTGTGTCCCGCACAATCTCTGTGCGATGCAGTGCTATTTTTTTGAGCTTGTGTCCCACACACTGTTGATATCAATGACAACCAGACTTCTGACACTAGATGACTTACTTATTGCTCACAATTCAATTAGTGGTTGTTGAATAAATTGTTATCATTGATGTCAAAGGCAAGTAAGTATTCAAATATAAATGTGACTTTAATAAATACAAAAGTGGAAAAGTTAGGTGGAAGTGGAGTTTACGTAAAAGTGGAGTAAACATGAAAGTGGATTAAAAAAAAAGGTAAAAGTGAAAGTGGAGTTTACGTAAAAGTGAAGTAAACATGAAAGTGGATTAAAAAAATCGTAAAAGCAAAAGTGGAGTTTACGTAAAAGTGGAGTAAATGAAAATGGATTTAAAAAGGAAAAAGTGAAAATGCACATGGTATTTTCTCATGGATTTAAAATCCATGGTGGTATTTTACCCATGGTATGTTAAAAAGTGAATTAAATATTTAAAAAAAGGGAAAATTAATTATTGTTTAATAAAAGTCGTGTCTTTTCATATGAAAACGACTTCTCATGTAAAGCTTATGGAAAAGTATAAATGGAGAAGAGGGTTATGAGAAAAAATGTGTGTGTGGATGAAAATGTAATATTCGTATGCATACCATTTGAGGAGTGACGATTGAATATCATTCAAGGAGCGATGATTAAATATTAATGAAGATTAGATATGGTGTTCTAGCAAATAAATCTGGCATTCTAGCAAGCAAAATTGGTAAAGACAGTTCTAATGTAAAAATAAAAGCAAGACGATCTAGTGAAGGCATAGAGAAAGAAAAAGGAGAAAGCATCGAGTAGATTTGACGAAAGCAAAAGGAGTGAGTGCCGAGCTGATCTGGTGAAAGCAGAAGTAATGAGCGCATAACAAATTTGGTGAATATAGAAGTAGCAAGAAGACTAGTGAAAGAAATGCTAATGAATAACTTGTAAGTAGGTTGGCTCCTACATAAAAAATAGTTGTGGGGATCGGTGCCTACAAACAACAGAGGGGATTGGTGTCTTCTGTAGGACGGTGCCTACAAACAACATAGGGGATTGGTATCTCTTGTAGGTCAGTGCCTACAAAAAACAATGGGGATTGGTGTCTCCATTAGGTTGGTGCCTACAAATTAATAAAAATAAGTTTTTGTGGTTTTCTCTCGAAAGGGTTTCCACGTTAAATATTGTTTCACCTGGTTGTTATATTTATGTGATTGCTATTATGGTTTATGAATGTTAAAAAGAAAAAGATAGCCTTATACTAATTCACCCCCCCTCTCAATGTAAGTGTGTGCTCAAAAATTGGTATCAAAGCAGGTTTGTTCATAAATAGTCAAACCACTGAAAGGTAGATCTCAGGAGCACACATGGTTGGTCAAGAAGGTTTCTCTACAAACAAGGCTCCATTGTTTGACAGAACAAACTATGCCTTCTAGAGTATAAGGATGTGAACATATATAATGGCCCTTGGTTTTGATATTTGGCAATCGGTTGTGACTGGTTATACAACCCATAAAATGCCGCCAACAAATATGACCGGTAAAAAGGTTAGTGAAAATGATGCAAAATCCATGAATGCCATCTTGCATGGACTATCAAAATCAGAGTTTGTCAAAGTAATGCATTGCAAATAGGCTAAAGCTCTAAAAAATCCATGAAGGTGATGACAAGGTCAAGAAGGCCAAGGTCCAAACTCATAGAAGATAGTTCGAGACTCTGAAGATGAAAGAAGAAGAAAATGTTGTAGCCTATCTCCTCTGTGTGGAAGGAATTTTCAACACCGTTAGAGGAATTGGTGAAATGGTTGAAGAATTGATGATTGTGCAAAAGGTGTTGAGGTCACTCCCCTTAAGATTTGATGCCAAAATTTCGTCCATTGAGGAAATAAAGGATATTGATAAATAAACAATGGATGAATTGCATGGGATCTTCACTGCATATGAAATGATGACTGATAAGGAAAAAACATAAAAAAGGGAAACAAATTTCAAAGCCTCAAAGAAGATGAAGAACAAAGAGCACAAATCACGTGATTATTCCATCTATGAATCAGATGTAGAAGAAGACAATTTTGTGAGAAAAATAAAAAATGGATCTAGAAAATACAAAGGTAAGTTTCCCTTTAAATGATTTAACTGTGGAAAAGTAGGACATTTTGTTGCTACATGTCAATATGAGAAAAGTGAAAGTAGTGATAATGAATAATAATATAATGTAAAGAGAAAATATCATCAACACAAAAGTAGCCACAAATAGGACAAGCTTGAAAATAAGAAGAACTCTTATAAGGAGAAGAAAAGCCTCTACTCAAAAGGGGTCAGTGACTTGTTTGAAGAAAGCAATGAAAGAAGTTTCAGTAGTGATAGAGAAGAAACTCTCTTTATGGAAATCAAAACAAATATCGATGAAGACAAAGGGAAATAAATGATGGATTCAGAAGAAGAAGAAAACACTGAAATAGATTGAGAAGTGGATCTTGAAGAAGAACTCATCTATCCCTAAGTGAAATAAAGAAGCTAAGGAAAATGAATTTGAAACAAAAGGAGAAACTACAAAAATATGAAGAAGAGGATCGTGATTCAAAACCCAAAATGTCACAAATCCTTTAAGAATTAGAAAATATTATCATATTCCTAAAAGTTCAATTAGAAAAGGCAAGAAGGACATAAGAAGTGACGAGAATCCAAATGAAGAAAAATGAAGAAAATTGTGAAGATCTAGAATCTGAGATTGTTTCCTTAAGGAAGGATTTGGAAAAGTCAACTGCTTAGTTGGACATAAGCTTGAAGTTTAAAAATAGTACACAAATCTTAGATGATATCATCAATTGTCAAATGTCTCCATTCATTAAGACTGGTCTTGGATATGATGATGTTGTTGCCTCCCTACATACACCTAGCCTTGCTACAATCAAGGAAGTTCTATTTGTTGCAAGAGGAGTTCAGATTAGTTTTCTAGAAGAACAAACTACTATTGATTTTGTTGAACAGATTGATGAGTTTTATAATCCTCACATGCCAGCATTTGAACATGCTGTTAAATATGACATTGTTGCTTATATGCCAAGTTTTTCTACTCCGATAAATGAAGCTGAATTTGAGCCTACCTCCTCTAATCATCCAACACAAAAATCTATGCCCTATCATCATCCTCACCATAAAAATCGCAGGAATGAAAATCATGCTCTTAGATCTTTGCAGAAGAGACGTGAAAGTCAAAATTGTGGACCGGTGCCGACTACCAGGATAGATTATGGTTGGAATGATGGATGGTCGTTGAATCATTTGACCAGATATTTGATGAATTCATATCTTTGTGTATCATAGGTTGTATAGTCATGCAACATTCCTCTTACTTACTGATTTTTTCCATGGAAGTGGTCGATTGGGAATCAAACCGACATGACAATCGACTAGAGTTTCAACTGGATTGTATGTCAATTGGAAGTTTTGACAATAACTATTGCTGCTACTTATTGATCCCTTAGAGGGGGAATACTTGAAGTTCTTGATATGCGAACCCAACTGATGTCTTCTTGTTGACTCAACTATTTCTTATTGAATCGACTTGGATTTGCTGAGACCAACCCAACCATGTTCGACTATTGTTGGATATGTACGACTTCTTATATTGGATACAAAGACTGTTTGGATTGACAAAGATTGATTATCAATTGACATAAATTGATTATTTTGCGTTGTTGGTGACAATGTTCAAAATTCTTAGGAGTGTTGTTGTATCATGTTCAAGCAGTTTTTACCATTGAGGCAGGTAGTGTTGATGATAGAAAAAGTGCAAGTGGAGGACATTATATTCTGGGAAGCATGGATACAATTTTCGTTCAATATTCTGGACATTTCTTTTTCAGACCTTGAAGGATTTTTGGCAGCTGGGAATGAAATTTGACGACATCTGTACACATTTGTCTAAGGAAACCTCAGAAGAATTTGTGAGTGGTGTATGGAACTTTGGGAGTTGGCATGGTTTGAGGTATCTACTATGAAAAATAAAATACAAGTCCACACAAATATTCTATATATTGTGACGAACATTGACCATGTTCAGGAAAGTGTTTTTGAAGGACAACTAGATGGTGGTTTGATGAAACTTAAGCACTACCAAACCAACAAAATACCTGTTACAGTGACAGATCCATTAGAATCTATGAAGGGACATAGAAGCTTGAAGATTCAAAGCACATGGAGATGTGATAAGTTGTAGATGTACATTTTTTTTGAACAAAAACAAACCATTCATTTTTCAGCAATAGATTGTGAGAAAATGTTGAAGGCAACCAATCCTATCAATTGTGAATAGCTAACAATACCGTGATAGTGAAACATATAGAAAGTCTTTGGAATCTTTTTAATAAGTAGAAAAAGGAGCAGTTCATGAGAGTGATGGTAAAACAAAGAAGACTTAGCAATTACAACAAGAAAATATAGTACATTCACAATGGGAGCTACTTCATAAAACTATAAGAGAAAGCACAACTTAAGGGGGAGAAACACAACAAAAGGAACTATGCATAAACATACGAAGCGTATTCCCATAAAGTAACACTTCCTAAGAGAATAGGTATCTGAACTAAGTGTCAATATGGAATACATTTCCCCCAAGGAACAAGTTGCAAATATTTTTACCAAACCCCTTCCTAGAAAAACATTTGAATATATCAGGCATAAGTTGGGAGTGAAATCCCTCTCATCTTGTCAGTAAAGAAGAACAACTCAGGGGAAGCATAACTTTTCCATTGATGTCAAAGGAGGATAATTACAGACAGGGGGAGAGTTGTAGATAGGGGGAGGAGAATTACAAAGAGGGAGAGTTGCAGAAAAGGGAGAATTCTTTCTATTTCTGGAGGATTACATGTTTTTGAGTATAGGGTTGCCATCAATGACAAATGGGGATATTGTTGAATAAATTATTTTCATTGATATCAAAGGTAAGAAAGTATTCAAATATAATGTGAAATACAAGGAAAAAACCCTATAGCGGAGGTTTTTGCGGAAGCCCCTATAAAAATAGCCAAAAAATCCGTTTGTAGCGGAGGTGCGCGTGCGGATGTTTTAGTGGAGGTATTTTTAATGGTGCGTTTATAAGTATATATCGCACTGGTGCACCACCATAAATCAACGCACAAATTCTAATAGACAATGGTGCACTATTGTAGAGTTATTTAAAAAAAATAGAAAACAACGATGCACATCATATAAAAGAAGCTCACAAGCACTGGTGCACACTAAACGGGTGCACCAGTGCGCAAAAAATGGTGCAACGTCATTGAGTTTTTCATTTTAAAAATGTGTAACGGTGCGTCGTTGCCCCTTGGGTGCATCGGTGCATTTTAAACTGGTGCACCATCGCAAGGTTTTCTTAAAAAATAATGGTGCGCTTAACGTGAGCACACTGGAACAAGGGTAAATAAAAAAAAATCGATGGTACAAAAACCATTTTTACCATTTTTAGTGAAAAGAAGATCTCAAGCACCAGTGGCACCTTTTCCCAACTGAAGCGCATTGCCGTCAATGATTTCATTGCTTTCCTTGTTTCCGTTCGGTGCTCGGTATGTGGGATTCCAATTTTTCCATACGATGGGAAAAAATGGTTTTTTTCACTACATCCCAACCATGCCTCCTCGATGAGAAAATGTCCGGGTAAATTCTTTGTTTCTTTGTACATTAAATTTTTATAGGATTAAATTGTGAAATTGAGTAAAATTTTCATTTTTTTTTTTTTTTTGCGCGGTGTGCTTGAACCGTTCGACTCGCACCACACACAGTGCACCCTGTAAATTTTACAGGGTGCACCAAAAATATGTTGTTCGTTTTTTATGGTGTGTCGTAATACGAAACACATTGGTGCATACTTATAAACGATGCACCAAAGTGTTCATAATAAACGACACACTGTCAAAAATATGTAGTTTCCATTAAATAGTGCGTTGTTTATAGTGAACGCACTGGTAAGTTCATAATAATATACACACCGTTGAAAATATATAGTTATTCAATCGACGCATCCTTTATAGTGTTTTTCAATCAATGTGTGGATTATACGAAACACATCGGTGCACAAACATGGATATGACACACCGTTTAAAATGTGTGTCTATTTTAATAGGTGCATCGTGATGAATGGAACACACCGAGGAATCATAGTACCTAGATGCACCGTTGCAGATTTATTTAAAAAAAATAGAAAACAACGGTGCACATCATATAAAAGAAGCTCGTGAGCACTGGTGCACACTAAATAGATGAACCGATGTGCAACAAACAGGTGCACCGTCATTGCATTTTTCCTTTTAAAAATGCATAACAATGCGCCATTGTCCCTTAGGTGCACCGATGCATTCCAAACTTGGGCACCGTTGCAAGTTTTGTTTTTAAAAATAACAGTGCACTGTTTGTAGTGGTGCGCTTAACCCGAGTGCATAAGAACATGGGTAAATAAAATAAAAAAAACAATGGTAAAAAACCATTTTTACCATTTCCAGTGCAGAGAAACTCTCAAGCACCGGTGTCACCTTTGCTCAACTGAAGCACACTGTCGTCGGTGCTTCCGTTGCTTGCCTTGTTTCCAGTAGGTGCTTGGTTTGTGGGATTCCAATTTTGCCATACGGTGGGAAAATTTTGTTTTTTTCACTACATCCCAAGCATGCCTCCTCGATGAGAAAATATTTGGGTAAATTCTTTATTTCTTTGTACATTGAATTTTTACCGAATTAAACTGTGAAATTGAGTAAAATTTTCATAGTTTTTCCATTTTTTTTCTGTGCGGTGTGTTCGAGCCGTTCGGCTCGCACCACACGTGGTGCACCCTATAAATTTTATAGGGTGCACCAAAAATGTGTAATTTGTTTTCGTTGGTGCGTCATAATATAGAACACATTGGTGCATACTTATAAACGACGCACCGGTGCATTCATAATAAATGATGCATCGTCGAAAATATATAGTTTCCATTAAACGGTGCATTGTTTATAGTGAACGCACCGGTGAGTTCATAATAATATACACACCATTTAAAATAGATAGTTGTTCAATCGATGCATCCTTTATAGTAAACGCATCGGTGCATACACAATAAACTATGCACCGTGGACATTATTGTGTTTTTCAATCGGTGCGTGGATTATACAGAACGAATTGGTGTGAAAACATGGATACGACACATCGTTTAAAATGAGTGTCTATTTTAAGTGGTGTGTTGTGATGAATGGAATGCACCGGGGTGTCGTAGTATCTAGACACACCACTTTAAAGAGGCACCGTGCTTTCGCGGTGCGTTGTATACAATGGGGTGCACCGGTGTGTTGATAATTACTACGCATCCCCTAAAATAAATTACATTGTGCATGTAGTGTGTAAGATATGTGTGTACACCATGGGAGATGATTTACTGTTTTGAAGGCACACCGAAGGTTAAATTTTAGTTTTTTTGAAAAAAAATTGTGTTTGCATATTTTGAAATAAATTTCTCATTTACTAAAAAAAAGGTTATGTTTTTATGTATGATGCTGATGTAATTTATACGCTAATTATGCAGAGACGTCAGTGCATGGAGGAGAAAAAACAAAGAGTTGACTAGTACAATATGGTTTGGGAGTGGGAGGCCAGAGAGAGGGAGAGGGATTTGTACCCTCGGCCTATTATTGCAGCCACGTGATTTCTCTTAAGGAATGTAGGCCTCCTCAAGTACTACAAAGAGGATACATCCCTAAAGGGGAATTCTGCCTTTCTTGCGTAGCTGATCTGTCGATGGGATTCCCATCAACATGCATTCAGAGTTAGTCCTCATCAGTGGCACCATCCCACTGAGGAGGATATTTATTTTATCATTTGGATATCTAGGAGAGGGGATGATTTTCCCCAGTTTCCTGATGTCCCAATGGGTGTTGCAACTGAGATTTAACTTGCCTACGCTTAGAGGTATATTGCATGTGATATACATTCGCCTGGTAATTTTTCAGGTGGCTGGTGGACAATTACAGATTGCCTTGTTCGGTGCAAAGGGAATTAGGTGTGTTCGACAACACAGGTATCCCAACAGAGTATTAAAACTTTCAGTAACCACTCACATAACCAGATCAAAGATCAATACACCGATGTTTTCACGTGGTAAAACCCCTACGGGGAAACATCCATGGCCCCAGCCAACGCGACCACTTGGAGCAGTTTATCAATGCAAAATAAAAAGATTACAAAGATATTTTACAAGAGAGTTTCTCACAATCGATCACCGACAAATGACCCTCCATGCTCTTTAAATAGAGATCATGGACCAATCAGGTGTATGAACCATGGATCGATGGCCGTTAAGATTGAGGAGAGTATGAACCATGAGATCACTCTATGTCGGGAACATATCATGACCATAAGATATCCTAACTACAAATTCATACTAATGCATACTAAAAAAACACACTAAGAAACACACTTTTACCTAACAACACATTAGACCAAGTAGATCTTAACTAACTCCTAAGTGTATAAATATCCTAACATCTCCCCTTAAGAACAACTTGGGATATGATTGAAGGATTTACAATGGTGACACAATAGGAGAAGGAAGGAGGCATTAGAGCATATCCCCCCTTAATGACAACTTCCTGAACTCCTAACATAGATCAAAGTTTGAAAAACTTTTCTTCTGTAAGAGACTTTGTGAAAATGTCCGCAACTTGATCTTCTGTAGGGAAAAAGAGCACTTCAATAACTTGATCATGAATGAGCTTTCTGATGAAGTGCATGCGTAGCTCGATGTGTTTGCTACGGTGATGTTGAACTGGGTCTTTGGAGATCTTGATGGCACTCTGATTGTCGCACCAAAGGCTGGTCGGATGCTGCTGCTGGAATCCAAACTCTGAAAGGATCTGTCAAAGACATAAGGCTTCCTGACTTACATTTACCGCTGCTCGA
>SNQJ01S0063410.1:29117-41110 GCA_010110895.2 Picea sitchensis
TAAAGAGAAGTGGGGATCACTTTTACAATGAAGTTACTTCATGCAAAATAAATAACTTTAAAATAAAATATTAAAGCTACTTATAGTGATTCACTTTAATACTTGAAGTGAAATACACTTTACAATTTTAGTATGAACTTTAAAAAAAAAATTAACAAAAGATAGACTTGAACTCAAGACCTCTTATTTAATAAGACAACTTTTAACCAAATGGTCTAGCAAAACATATTGTATTGTTTCACAAGAGTATTGTTGTTGTTGTTGTTTTTGTTGAAGACGATTTTGGAGAGCGTGCTAAAAAAAACCTCTTTGCACACAAGAAAAACATTTCGCTTTTTAATGACAACAAGGGTTAGATCTTGGTTAGCTTACCCGGAAGATTTATCTTTTCCTATCTGTTTCTGATTTTCCAAGATCGCACAGGGTGTGGGGAAAAGAGCATACGCAGATCTAAAAGAGTAGCAACCTGAAGACAAATAATATCAAACCAAAATAAAACCAAAATAATACTTTGAAAAAATTTAAAAAATGCGTATTCAAGCTTTATACCTCTGGATCTGACTGTAATGGCCGTATCTTGGGCAAACGAAAACCTTTTCGAGTGAAACAAAAAGTGTTCCTGAATGAAACGAGTGCTCTGGATGCAATGGAATAGTCCTCTCATCTCAAAAATTTACAAAAATTCCATAAAATGGAGATGAGGCAACTTGGCTTCACGATCTCGATCTACAACAGGAGCGGGTCTTCAAACAGGCTCTGATACCATGTTCGACAACAAATGTATTCCAAAAGAGGATGAAAACCTTTAATAACCACTCATATAACCATATCAAAGATCAATACATCGATGTTTTCACGTGGTAAAACCCCTACGGGGACACATCCACAACCCCAACCAACACGACCACTTGGAGCAGTTTATTAATGCAAAAGAAAAATATTACAAAGAGATTTTACAAGAGAGTTTCTCACAATCAATCATCGAAAAATGACCCTCCATGCTCTTTAAATAGAGATCATGGACCAATCGGGTGTTGAGCTATAGATCAATGGCCATTAAGATTGAGGAGAGTATGAACCGTCAGATCACTCTATGTCGGGAACATATCGTGACCGTCAAATTTCCTAACTACAAATGCATACTAAAGAAACACACTTTTACCTAACGACACATTAGACCAAGTAGATCTTAACTAACTCTTAAGTGTCTAAATATCCTAACAAGGTGCCTCTCACTGTTACTGTCGACCATTGAACACTTTATTGGTAATGGTCAGCACATTAGTTGCACTCTTTTGTATTATGTTGATTCTTTGATACAAAGGCCATGACTTATTAGGTGGTCTACCATTTTCTTACGACATTTTTGTATAGCACTTGATAGATGCCATGTTATGATAGATGGGAGGGAGAGCTTCCCATTTTCTTCATAGTTGTTTTGTTTTTTTTCTGAGAGGTTTCTAGAGACGAGACCTACTTTTGTCCATCGACCTCCTAGGCCGATGATTAAGGTGCAGATACAAATGTGGGGCGATATGATGCCCAAGAGGGGAATGCTCGGTTTTCTAGCTAGGATTTCCAGGGAGGCACTTCAGCTATTAGCCAGTGAAGCAGATCATGTGTTCGTGATGGTGCTGTGCCCTTACATGGGGATATCCCAACATCCTCTTCACACCGGATGAGCCACCTGATCATCGAGGTAAGATTTAAATTAATATTGTATTTTCATTTTACTGTCTTACTTAATTCGAATAAATTTTATTCTAGCATGTTCTTTAGTATTTTTTATTAAATTGCTTAATGAAATTGTCGACTAATTATTAACTTGTGTTATATTTTGTAGATGTTGGCACATTCGTTGGGGACATGCCTCCTCCCCCTTCAGCCGATGCAGATGAGGATATGGATGAGACTGCGGTGGGTCAAGGTCCTTAGCCGCATATACCACCTAACATGCAACATAGGCCCAATCTTAGATATATGATGGAGGTGTGTGACAGACTAACTGCAATTTTGGTTGGCATAGGAGACTGCCCTGTCCATATGTGAGACATCAGGGATGACCCTGATCTCTTGCAACTCTGGATGAACTTGCCGTGCGATATGACATCTCCTATGCGTTATATCGTTGGAGCTTCCAGGTTACTTGTAGGGCTGAGGGATGACGCGTCCTCCAATACTGATGATGATGAGGGTGGTGATGATGATCATGGTGGTGATGAGACTTTTGCTTCAGTACCTCCTCCTCCTCCTCTGGGTGGTGATGTTGATCAGGGTGGTGATCATGGAGCTTCTACTTCAGTACCTCCTCCTCCTCCTCCGAGTGGTGATGTTGATCATGGTGGTGATGGCGCTTTTGCTTCATTACCTCCTCCTCCTCCTCTAGGTGGTGATGTTGATCATGGTGGTGATTATGATGCTTCTGCTTTAGTACCTCCTCCTCCTCCTCTGGGTGGTGATGGCGCTTCTGCTTCAGTACCTCCTCCTCATCCTTCGGGTGGTGATGTTTCATTAGGGTGGTGATGGCGCTTCTACTTCAATATCTCCTCCTCCTCCTTCACCTTGTCCGGATGAGTAGGGCACATCACCTATTCCTCCACATCATGCTTCTCATCAGAGACTACAACTTGACCAACCACCTCCTCCTCTATTCCCTGTTTCTCTTGATCATAGTGTTGAGAAACCACTTCTTGACATTCCACCCCCTACTTCTCCTCGGGGAGTTGGAGTAGATATGTAGGTATAACAATTATTTGTGTTGTTGACTAGATATGTACATTATAGTAGTTATTTGACTTGTTCATATATATAATTTTTTTTTCATGTTGATGTTGATGTAGATGTTGATATAGTTAATTTATATGTTTATGTTGATGTTGATGTTAGGTCATGTTATATAATTTTCTCCATAAAGTAAAGTACTCTTAATTAAGTAATGTATTTTTGTATATCTAAAATAAAGTACTCGTGTCTAAAACAAGTGAAATTAGCAACAAAGATGCTTATACCCTCCTTTTAGAAATGTTTTGATGTATTAAATGTATATAGTACAAATGATAGAGTTAAATAGATTAGATTACAACAGTTCTTAAGTTATTATTTTGTCATTTTTATATTTGAACATGATGAAAATGAAAATACCAAGTTTATCATGTTTTTGTAGTTAAGAGGCCTTGAAAAGTAAATAATTTATAAATATGTCTTATGTTATTAATTAAAGTTTGGGTAAGTTAAAAGTAATTTATATTAATCTTCAACTTACTTTGTATCACAATTTTACAAACTAGTTTACTTGAAAGTACGATGTGAGAATTGATCCTCATTTCGAGAATATTGCTTTTGTTCATAAGTTCACAATGAAGAATTAAAAATAGTTATGACAAGCTCAATTAACATTTATAAAATCTTTGTGATATTTTAACTTCCTCCTAGTTGTAATTTGGTCATATTTTTGTATATTCCCATAATTAATACAAGTCTCAAAATCTCTAATTCAACATTTTTTTCCTATACTATAAGGATGCATGAATGCCAAACTTAACCAAGAAACACTTACAAAACATAAAAATATTTAGAATATTAAATCTTTTAATTTGTATGAATTATTCTCTTTAAATAATTTTCTTAAGTGGGTTAATTACATGTGTTTAAGTTTTATGTCATTTTTTATATCCTATGTTACATGTTTTTTTTTGTTTGTTAATTTGGCTGAACCTGTTGGCATCGGGATTAACCTGTGGCTTGAGAAACCGCGACTCAGGGACATCTAAGCCGCCAAAATCACCCGGGGATCGCACCCGGCTTGAGCCACACCAACCCTTAACATGGTTGGATTTTTTGTCCCCGTAGGTTTAGAACCGGTGACTTTTCAACACGGAGTGACTTAACAACACACTCCGTCACCGACTGTCTTACACCTTGGGGACTTATACTATGTTACATGTTGTTGTAATCGATATTTAGAATTAAATTAGCTATTAGGAGACATAAAAATTATATCCAATTAGCTATTAAGCGCTGTAAAATTTCTTACCCACAAACAAAAAAAGGGGATAAAGATAGGGAATAAGGGATAAAAAAATGTTATGATCTACATGTTTAATTCAATTTTTAATTATTATATATTATATGTAATACAAAATTAATATATAACTTAATATATTATATTTTATTATGTTATAATCAATATATAATATAATA
Source organism: Picea sitchensis (assembly GCA_010110895.2). Lineage (NCBI taxonomy): Eukaryota > Viridiplantae > Streptophyta > Pinopsida > Pinales > Pinaceae > Picea > Picea sitchensis. The sequence continues at coordinate 33,318 of SNQJ01S0063410.1, forward strand.
TATTATATATATTATATTTAAAATATAAAATTAATATATAACATAATATATTATATTATAATTAATACATAAAATAATATATTATATTATATTACATAATATATTATGTATTTAATTTTTATGTAATATCTTAAGTGTATATTATTATATGGGTTTAGAGAGGGACACATGCATTAGTTATTTAAGGACAATGATGTTTTTTTTCTGAAAAAACTCACTTAGGAGGCTCATTTTAGATTTGAATATTCCCCTAATTAGTATGTATGAACTCAAAATTAAAAACTAATACAACATGGTAATGATATGAAATGGTGGGTAACAAAAATACATTTTAAAATTATGATATAAATTTTTGATATTTACAATACAATAATATATTGTTTTTTAAAGTAAAAGTTAAAATTAAAATACTAAAAGTTCAAATATCATCTAGATTTACAATGGAAAATTATTTATATCATTTACACATAATATTTAATTATATCATCCAATAAAAAAACAATGATATTTCATATGAAATATATATTTTTTAAATAAAAGGAACTATATATTAATATTCACAAAAATGCGTGGCATTACAAAATCTGGTGTCTGCCTTCGGTCCTGCCACATTTGGGAAACCAGGACAGGTGGCCATCAAAATTCGAGAACAACTGTAACTTGTTTGAACAAGACAGTGTAAATGACTAACTGTAAAAAATTGTTGCAATGACCGACTAACCAGTGGCCATGGCTGACTAACATACATCGTAATACATAAAATCTTCATTTTCTGCATAATTGACATAGCCAAAAGAAGAACATACATATGGGGGAGCTAGTCCAAATGCGAGCTCGAACTGCCATGAGCGTTTTAAGTTGGGACAAATTTTTGGCTGCAGGTTGGGCACCGCTTGCTTGTTGGAGCTTCAGTCACAACGTCGAACATGATTTCCATTCTCTGTCCTAGAATTCACTGGATGTGCGCCTGGTTGTCAAGTTTCCGCCGCAGTTAAAAAATGAGCTGAAGATGCTCATCCGAGAGTCAAAGAGGGGTGGGCAGAGGTGGATCCTCCATCAACTCTATATCCATCTTCAAGTTTGCGTCCGTAGTTGTCGATGGAATTTCCATTTTCCAACTAGGAGGAATTTCTTCCTCCACAATGCATCCTCCAGTGCCAAAACTATGGTTCGGAGTATGGGCTCTGAGAGGGGCAATTTCAGGATGAAATCTCAGTGGAGGAGTGAGCTCCTTAGGAGGGATAATTTCCTCTTCAATAGGGAAACTGCCATAGTCAATTGTGGGATTAGAGGTTGGAGGCAGGGGTTGCTGAGGCCAATTATGGCTTGGGTCAGGATTACTGGTAGTGATGAGAGTGAGTTGAGAGGGTTCGAGCCTATTACATCTAGTTAGAGAATTGTAATATGATGCAGGAGCATCGTCAACAAGCCTACGTGGAGAGACAACTCAACGCCTTAGCGCACCGTTGAATCATTTCGAAATATTAACCGTTGGCGTTTCCTGCAAATCTTTTTTTTTTAAATGATCGGAAACTGAGGAAGATCAAACGCTTGGAAGCTAAACGATCATGAATGATCTGGGAGTTTCACTCCTAGTCTTGAATGTAACAAAAATTAAGTAGCAGTTAGTTTTTTTTTGTCGAGTAGATGAGTAGTCCCGGGNGTATGCCCGAACGAGGCTGCTGCAAGTTAGTAGGAGATTACTATGATTTAGTTGTTGTTGAATTTTCAGTTGTTTTTTTATCATAGCTGTAGCCATTTACATTTGAATGAATAAAACAGAGGAAAACTGATCCAAATTCATGGTGTTGCTACCGTTTACAATTCCATGTTATTTTTTTTTCATGAATGAATGAGTTATGTTGTTGAGTATATGAAACTATGAAGTGTTTATATAAGTTTCAATTGTTCTCTTCATTGAGTTCATGCAAGGTGTGCATACGGTCCGCAAGGAGTGCGTTGACAGAGTCTGTTTCGACTCAGAAGCTCAGAAGAGATAGTGCGAACTTCCCTTTGCAAGGAGTGTAAAGTGACTGTTGCAAGGTGTGCACAGTCATCCGTAAGAACTTAAGTCTTTCATGAGAAAGTGCTGCAAGGAGTGCGTTGACAGAGTCTGTTTCAACTCAAAAGCTCAGAAGAGATACCGCGAACTTCCCTTTGCAAGGAGTGAAAAGTGACTGTTGCAAGGTGTGCACAATTGTCCATAAGAACTTAAGTCTTGCGCGAGAAACTGCTGCAAGGAGTGACATAGTCTATTTTGACTCATAAGCTCAGAAGAGATAGCGTTAACTTTCCATTTGCAAGGAGCGCAAAGGGACTACTGCAAGGTCTGCACAGTTGCCCGCAAGAAGCTAAGTCTTGCGTAAGAATCTGTTGCAAGGAGTGCACAGATCCAAAATTTGTCTAAGTGTCGAAGTAACTCTTTAAGGATTCAAAGAGCAGAAGGAGATAAATCTCAAGAGAGATAGTGAGAGAAATCTTCAAAGGAAATGAAGTTCTGAAGATTTCACGAGTCATCGACTAAGATCCGTTCAAGAGGGAGTGGGATCATTCTGGATCATTAGATCTGAGGAAAGTGCACGAGCTTTAGCCTCTGTGTGCACATAAGAGGAGAAATCGCCGAAGAGCCGAAATAGATCCTCGCCATTGGTCGCTAGGGGGTTACATGTCAACATATCTGAGGCTTTGGGAAAAATCACTTCAAAGATTTTAGTTGAGAATTGAAACTCCCGAAACCTGAAATCCGAAGTGAATCTGGATCGTCAGATCCAGAGGGTCACGTGGCGACGGATCATGAGCTCTGAGAAAAAGCAAGCATGGGGAAGTTGAGATTTGAGATTTCCAAATCCCGAAGGTTAGAAGCGAATTATAACAGTCCGATCCAGGAGAACATGCAACATAAATCCGTGGACTCCGGGTAAGGACCCTAAGTAAATCATAGCTGTCAGATTAAGGAGGACATGTGACACAAATATGTGGACTCCGGGTGAAGACCCAAAGTGAACCTCAACTGTCCGATTTAGGAGAACACGCGGCATATATCCATGGACTCCAGGTAAAGACCCTAAGTAAAACATAACCATCATATTAAAGAGGACACACATCGCAAATCTGTGGATTCTGGGTGAAGATCATAAGTGAATCTCAACCGTTTGATTAAGGAGGACATGCGACATAAATCTGCGTACTTCGAGGGAAAGTGAGTGGGTAGGATTTGAGAAACCTAAAGTTCGAAGACCCAAAAAAATCATAGCCGTCGATCTGCGGGAGACACACGTCAATAGACCGTGATCTCCGGGTGAAAGCATTGTGGAGAAAGTAAGGTTTGAGAGTTGAAAACTCTGAATCCTGAATTGGCGAAGTAAATCACAGCCGTTGATTTGAAAGGGGCACACGTCAATAGATCGCAGAGATCTAGGAAGGTGTAATTCGGAGGGAAGGAAGGAAAGGAGGAAGATCTGAACTGTTGATCGAGAGGCTCCACCCGAGATCGTGAGATCAACAATCACGCAGGATTGTGGGGACAAAAAGTGCTCGGACTTTAAAATTTTGAGAGTAGGTCGCAATCGAAACCACAATATTGAAAAAGGGATGCATGACAATTGGTAGTGAATTGCGGGGAGAAACGCGAGTTGATCCCAAGCCACTCTTGGACACACCCACAATCATGTGTTTACGCGAGGACATAGCCCGAGGTCACATACGGGAAAGGGCTAATGGAAGAGGAGCTAGCACCTGGAACTTGACAGTTCAACAACGCGAAAGGAGAGGTTGGAGGTGCCATAGAACCTGCACCAGAAGATTGAAAGGGCATGTGTTTAAATCACTAGTGAGACCATTAAGGTTTTAGAGAGACGATTCATCTATGAGAATTGAAGATCCTCAATCGGGAGGTCGTGCAACCTCGAGAAAGAATAGGGGGGTCCGCATCAAGTGGTATCATATCTTGATTTCGTCTGTAGATTTCAGGCGAAGGAGACAAAGGAGATAGTATGATACCATCAAGTGGTATCAGAGCCTGAAATTGTTTTCAGGAAACAAATAAGAGCTCGAAGGTGTACTCTGTGTGTGAGAGACAGTCAACACAATGCCACAAAGGAGACGTGTGGAGCCACCTTTATCCAATTGCACTGTAGAAAGAGAAATGAGAGAGCTTCATGCAAGATTAGAGGCGATGGAGGCAACACAGAGGAGGGTAACTGATGCTGGGGACATTTGTGATGTAGAGAGTGAAGAAATAGAAGTCGAAGAAGCTACATGAGAATTTTTTCCCAAAGAACGCTTGCTGAGAGCAGTTGTTAAATTGGGAGCTAGAGCCAAAGTCGACATCCCAATGTATGAAGGAAATTCGGATGCTGAAGAGCTGCTGGATTGGATAAGATCCATGGAAAAATATTTCGACTATGAAGATGTCGACGAGGAGAAAAAGGTGATACATGCTGTCACCAGACTGAAAGGACATGCAACACTGTGGTGGGATGAACTGTAGGCTGAGAGGAGAAGCAAAGGTAAACATAAGATAAAGAATTGAGACAGAATGGTAGCCAAGAAGAAGGCTAAATTCATGCCCAAAGATTATCAGATAAATCTGTTCAGGAAGTTACAGAACCTGAGACAGAAGGGTATGACAATGAAAGAGTAAACATAGGAGTTCTACAAGCTTAACATCAGGACTAGACAACGAGAGAAGGATGAGGAAAAAAATGCCAAGTATACAAATGGCCCGAGGTATGAAATCCAAGATGAGATCATCATGATGTCAGTAAGGACAATAGAGGATGCTTATCAGATTGATCTAAAGGCAAAGGAGAAGTTGGTAAGGAAATAGAGGTAGAAGCCCCAACAAAAGCAAGGGAGTTGCCCATGATAAGACACACAAATCCAAAGATGGGACTGAGAAACCACACAGTCACTCAGAAAGAGGAGGAAGTTCCCGAGGAAGACAAGGTGGTGGAAGAAATTATTTTAGAGGAAGAGGAAGAAGTAGAGGAGGAGAAGTAAGGTGTTATGCCTGTGGAAAGACATGACACATGTCTTGGGATTGCCCCGAGAAAAATAAAGAAGGAGAAGGTGAAGCTCATATTTCTAAAGCACAAAAAAAGAATGTTGAAGGAGAAGGTGCAAAGGATGGAACATCCCCTATGTTGAGGAAGATTATCTTAAAACCAGAGGCAAAAATTAAAAAACCAGTGCAGAGGAACAGTCTATTTAGAACAACTTGCAAAACTAAAGACAGAGTATGCAAGGTGATAATTGACAGTGGGAGCACTGACAACTTAGTATCCACAGAGATGGCGGAGAAATTGAAGCTAGAGACAACTGCACATTCAAAGCCTTATAAAGTCTCATGGTTGCAGAAAGGACACCAGGTAATGGTCACTGAACAATGCCTCGTTGAATTTAAGATAGGAGCATATAGAGATGAAATTCTGTGTGATGTGATTCCCATTGATGTATGTCATGTTTTGTTGGGAAGACCATGGCAGTTTGATAGAAATGTCATTCATGATGGGAGAAAAAATACATATACCTTGGAGAAGAATGGTAGGACACACATGTTGCTGGCAATAGAAGAGAAGAAAGTAAAATAAGAAGCGAGCACAAACATACTTCTCATGAGTGGGAATGAACTCCTAAGAGAAGTCAAGAAGGAACAAGAGATGCAATTTGCTATGGTGAGGAAACCTAGAGTTGTCCTTACAAGTACTTCGATGGATGATTTGCCTGAAGAAGTTCAAGAGCTGTTGGAGAATTTTGCTGACATAGTAGTGGATGAGTTGCCTAACTCATTGCCACCCATTAGAAGTATCATCCATCATATTGATTTGATACCAGGAGCAAGTTTTCCAAACAAAGCAACATACAAATTGACACCTCAAGAGAATGAAGAGGTAAAGAGCCAAGTTCAGGAATTGTTAGACAAGGGTTTGGTCAGAGAGAGCTTGAGTCCATGCACAATACCAACTGTGTTAATTCCAAAGAAGGATGGAGGATGGAGAATGTGTACAGACTAGAGATCCATAAACAAGATCACCATCAGGTATAGATTTCCTTTGCCAAGAATGGATGACTTAATGAATTGTTTAAGTGGAGCAAATTTCTTTTCTAAGATAGATTTGAAAAGTGGATATCACCAGATAAGGATGAGAGAAGGTGATGAGTGGAAAACAACCTTTAAGACAAATGAAGGGTTGTATGAGTGGCTTGTTATGCCATTTGGATTAACAAATTCCCCAAGTATTTTTATGAGGTTGATGAATGAAATACTAAAATATTTCATTGGCAAGTTTGTGGTTGTGTATCTGGATGATATACTGGTATTTAGAAGGACTAAAGAGGAGCATTTGAGACATTGGTGATGAGGAGACTACAATAGGAGAAGATGTTGATAGATCTAAAGAAGTCCTCTTTTATGAAGACATATCTCATTTACTTGGGTTTTTTGATCTCTTCAAATGAATTGAAGATGGATCTAGAAAAGGTGAAAGCAATCAAAGAATGACCATCACCAAGTAGTATGTTTGAAGTAAGAAACTTACATGGATTAGAAAGTTTCTATAGGTAGTTCATCATATATTTTAGTGGAATTTCTGCACCTATGATGGATATAGTGAAGAAGATGCACAAGTCTTTTAAATGGACAGAGGAGGCCAAGAGGAGTTTCAATATATTGAAGGAGAAGATAACAGAACGACCAATTCTGGTCTTACCAAATTTTGGAAAGATATTTCAAGTGATATGTGATGCAAGTGGAGTTGCAATTGGAGCATTCTTGAGCCAGGATAATAAACTAGTTGCATATTTTAGTGAGAAGATGAATGAGACTAAGAGAAAGTACTCCACATATGATAAAAAAATTTATGCTATAATTCAAGCCTTGAAGAAATGGAGGCACTACCTTGTTCCAAAGAAATTTGTCTTGTATAGTGATAACCAAGAATTACAATTCATAACCAGACAAGAAAAATTGAATCAGATTCATGCAAAGTGGATTGAGTTTATGCAGAATTTTACTTTTGTCATAAAACATATTTCTGGAAATGCCACCAAAGTTGCTGATGCATTGAGCAGGAGATGTTTGATTCTGCAGGAGTTTCAGGTGAATACCATAGGGTTTGAACACCTTAATGAAATGTACGGTGATGATCCATATTTAAAGGAAGCATACGAAGCATGTGCAAATCCTGTGTTGAGAGACAGGAGCCAGTGGGCAGAGTATATGATTCAAGATGGATTGTTGTTCAAGGGAAATCAGTTGTGCATACCAAAATTCTCAATGAGGGATAACCTTTTGAAGGAAAAACATAGTGGAGGATTGGCTGGAAATTTCGACCATGATAAAACATTTGCACAGTTGAGAAGTTCATACTATTGGCCAGGTATGAGGACAAAAGTGATAAAGTTTGTGAACAGATGTAGAATCTGCCAACATGCAAAAGGAAAAAGACAGAACACTGGATTGTATCAACCATTCCTATTACCATAGAGGCCTAGGGATGCAATAGACATGGATTTTGTGTTGGGATTGCCAAGAACACAAAGAGGATGTGATTACATATTTGTGGCAGTGGATAGATTTTCAAAGATGACACACTTTATCCCATGCCAGAAGACTAGTTATGCAACACATGTTGCAAATTGATTTTTCAAGGAAGTTGTTCGTCTTATTTTTAGATAGGGCCATGTAGGATCTGTTATCACCCTATAAGTTATAGGATCAACTGGTGACTGGGATATTATCTGTCTCTAGTGTTTTTTGTTGACAAATGATTTTTCATTCTGCAAATAATTTG